>CAUYLG010043479.1:0-54873 GCA_963573385.1 Cacajao melanocephalus
TGCCAGGCACAGGTTCCTTCCTTCCCTCCCTTGTCCTGGTCACCAGAGCCTACCTTCCCAGGGTTTCTCCCCCGGCATCTTCCACATTCACCTTGCCCCACAGATTAGTGATAGCAGCCTTGTCCTCAGCTGTGAAATTACCCATGGCGTCTGGACTAGGAGTTTATTAATAATCTCGGACATTTCAGAAGCGAGTATGTGGAACTGTTAGAGGATGCTTCCTTTTATTTTTCATCCCCTGCCGGCCCCTGGGCCTCACCTGATGCTCTAAGACTATCGGTCAAGGTTACTTTGTCAAGGATATTGGTCAAGGCAAGGCTGGCCAACCCACGGGTGGAGTTTAGCCAGGGACAGTTTCAGGCAGATATTTGCACTGAGATAGTGTGAGAAAGAGGCCCCTAAGAGGATACTGTGGCTTAATTTTTTTTTTAGAGCCTTTGCCCTATTTTGGTTCAATCATTCAAATTTTTCTCTATTCTTCCTTTTTCCTAGTTTCTTTCTCCCACCACAGAATATACCAGGAATTCTTTTGTCAGCCTGTTTTACCTTCTTCTCTAGTTCCAGTGAGGCCTGAAGATTAAAATTAAAGCATATTCTAACTTTTGTAAAGTTTTTGGATTGTGCAATGTGTTTTAGGCATAGGTCCAGGATTTTTTATGGGACAAGTTTTAGTGTCTTTTAGTAAGCATTCGTTTTTAAAGAAGCGCTATACTTATCTTTGAATATCCTCTCTGTGGGTTTGGCCATTATCTCTTGAGTTCTCAAGAGTGCAGTGAAAACAATTCTTATAGAGCAACAGTTGCAGTGCAGGAACAGATTAATGTTATTTAATGTAATATAAGACTGAATCCTTACCTCTATATCTACTTATCTGTACTTATTTGAAATAAAGCATGTCTGCCTCATCTCAGCAAAAGTATTTGTTTTCATGTTCAGGTATGCAGGTATACACCAGATGATGTGTATTTATCACTGGATAAGTGTATGTGGTGGCTGATGACCCAGGGTTTTGGTATAGCTCTTCTGTGGTTTGTAAAGATAATGGTAGAATGTTCTTTGGCAGATGCTGTAAATTAGAATTAATTATCATGTATAAATCCTAGGTTCGCTTCTCAAGGAATCGTATTATAAGACATAAGACATGCGTTTGCATGGAAAACAACTCTAAAGAGGCAGGGATGTTTTTGTTGACTAATAGTTTACACATTATGACAGCTGGGATATCACTGTACTTTAGACATTTGTTTCTCTAACTCAGTACTCTTTCTGACATATTGGCCACTTAACATGGCAGGAAGCATTCATGTTATTTTTTTTTTATTTTTTGTTTTGTGTTTTTATTTTTTGGTGGGATTGGTTTGCTTTTTTATTTTTTTCTCTGAAAGTGATTCATGACCTTGCTAGATTATGGTGCCAGAAGCTCTGGAAATCTGGCTTATTGGAGTGATCTCTATCTTCCCCAGCCTATCAAGTTGATAGAAATTATAATAATATTGGTAAAAATCCTTTCAGCTTTCATAATCTTGTTTGTAAAGTTTACATCTGCTCAAAGTTGGAGACGGCTAAAAGAACAGAAAGATACATGTTGACCCATGTGACAGAGCTGCACATGTTGCACTTGTTCCTTGGAAGTTAGAATAAAAGTTGAAGAAGAAAGAAAAAAAAGGTTTCTCAAAATATCAGTATCTTCCAGTCACTGACATAATAATAAGTGACTTCTCTCAATCTAAGAGTGGGTGGGAAAGACTTAGTACTGATTACAGGGACTGAGGGGGACCCAAATTAGGGTCTCCTTAAGATAGGGGATCTGTGAGATACCTGTGTACAGATTTTTTACCATATCTGGCAATACAGTTGGGTACCACTTGTAGAGCCTGACCTTGAAGGATGTCTCAGAGACCAAGCCCTCTAAGGTCTAAACAAGGGAATCTTTTTTTTTTTTTTTTCTGAGATGGAGTCTCATTCTGTCACCCATGCTGGAGTGCAGTGGTGTGCTCAGCTCACTGCAACTCCCGCCTTCCAGGTTCAAGCAATTCTCCCACCTTAGCCTTTCAAGTATCTGGGATTATAGGCACTTGCCATCATGCTTGGCTAACTTTTGTATTTTTGTAGAGATGTTGTTTCAGTATGTTGGCCAGGTTGGTCTTGAGCTCCAAAAAAGAAAAATTACAAAGATAAATGAAATAAAAAGCTCATTCTTTGAAACGATAAATAATAAATAAATGTGATACACCATATAAAAAGAATTAGAAGCAAAAATCACATGATTATGTCAATAGTCACAGAAATTGCATTCAACAAAATTCAACATCCCTTTATGACTAAAACTCTCAGCAAAATCAGTGTACAAAGGACATACCTCAATGTAATAAAAGCCAGCTATGGCAAACACACAGCCAACATTCTATTGAATGGGAAAAAGTTAAAAGTATTCCTCTGAGAACTGGAACAAGACAAGGATACCCACTCTCATTACTTCTCTTTAACATATTACTGGAAGTCCTAGCCAAGTCGATCAGACAAGAGTAGGAAATAAAGTGTATCCAAACCATGAAAGAAGAAGTCAAACTGTCACTGTTTGCTGATGATATGATTATGTACCTAGAAAACCCTAAAGACTCCTCCAAAACCTCCCAGAACAGATAAAAGAATTCAGCAAGGATTTTGGATACAAAATTAATGTACACCAATCAGTTGCTCTCTTATATACCAAAAATGATCAAGCTGAGAATAAAATTAAGAACTCAACTCCTTTTACAATAGCTGCAAAACAAAACAAAACAAACAAACAAAAAACTTAGGAACATATACCTAACCAAGGAGGTGAAAAACATCTACAAGCAAAACTACAAAACACTGCTGAAAGTACTCATATAAGACACAAATAAATGGAAACAAATGTCATTCTCGTGGATGGGTAGAATAAATATTATAAAATTAACCATAATGCCAAAAGCAATCTACAAATTCATTGCAGTTCCCATCAAAATACCACCATTATTTTTCACAGAACTAGAGAAAACAATCCTAAAATTCTTATGGAACCAAAAAAGAGCCCACATAGACAAAGCAAGACTAAACAAAAAGAACAAATCTGAAGGCATCTCATCACCTGATTTCAAACTATACTGTAAGACCATAGTCATCAAAACAGCATAATACTGGTACAAAAATAGGCACATAGACCAATGGAACAGAATGGAGAACTCAGAAATAAACCCAAATACTTACAGCCAACTGAACTTAGACAAAGCAAACAAAAACATAAAGTAGGGAAAGGGGACCCTATTCAACAAATGGTGCTGGGATAACTGGCAAGCCTCATGTAGCATAATAAAACTGGATCCTCATCTCTCACTTTATACAAAAATCAACTCAAGATGGATCAAGGACTTAAATCTAAGCCCTGAAACTGTAAAAATTCTAGAAGATAACATCAGAAAAACTCTTCTAGACATTGGCTTAGGCAAGGATTTCCTGACCAAGAACTCAAACGCAAATACAATAAAAACAAAGATAAATATCTGGGACTGAATTAAACTAAAAAGCTTTCACACAGCAAAAGAAAGATCAGCAGAATAAACAAACAACCCACAAAGTGGGAGAAAATCTTCACAATCTATACATCTGACAAAAGAATAATATCCAGACTCTATAATGAACTCAAACAAATAAGCAAGAAAAAAAAAAACAATACCATTAAAAAGTAGACTAAGGACATGAATAGACAATTCTCAAAAATAGATAAAATGACCAACAAACATACAAAAAAAAATCTCAACATCACCAACATCACTAATGATTAGGGCAATGCAAATCAAAACCACAACGTGATACCACCTTATTCCTGCAAGAATCGCCATAATCAAAAAATATTTTTAAAAAATAGATGTTTGTGTGGATTTGGTGAAAAGGGAGCACTTCTACACTGCTGGTGGGAATGTAAACTAGTACAACCACTATGGAAAACAGTGCAGAGATTCCTTAAAGAACTAAAAGTATAACTATTACTATTTGATCCAACAATCCCATTACTGGGTATTTATTTACCCAGAGGAAAAGAAGTCATTATATGAAAAAGATACTTGCAGACACTTGTTTATAGCAGCACAATTCGCAATTGTGGAACCAACCCAAATGACCATCAATCAATTAGTGAATAAAGAAACTTGTGAAGTGTGTGTGTGTGTGTGTGTGGTGTGTATATGTATATATATGTGGTATAAGAAACTGTGATATATATGTAAATATATTTATAAATATATATATTTACAAAACATATATATATATATACACCACAGTATATATATAACTCAGGAATGGAAACCAAAAATTGTATGTTCTCATTTATAAATGGGAGCTAGGCTATGAAGATGCAAAGGCATAAGAATGACACAATGGACTTTGGGGACTCAGGGGGTAAGGGAGTGAAGGGAATGAGGGATAAAATACTACAAACTGGGTTCAGGGTATACTGCCTGGGCGATGGCTGCACCCATATCTCACAAGTCACCACTAACTTATGTAACCAAACACCACCTGCTCCCCCAATAACCTATGGAAATAATTTTTTTTTAAAATGCATATTGCTCATATGTTTTTATTTTATTTTTTGTTCTTAAGTTCTTTGCATTTTCTGTATATCAGACCCTTGTCAGATGAGTAGTTTGCAAATATTTTTTCCTATTCAACAGATTGTCTCTTCACTCTAGTGATGGTTTTCT
Organism: Cacajao melanocephalus; assembly: GCA_963573385.1. Classification (NCBI taxonomy): domain Eukaryota; kingdom Metazoa; phylum Chordata; class Mammalia; order Primates; family Pitheciidae; genus Cacajao; species Cacajao melanocephalus. The sequence goes on from CAUYLG010043479.1 coordinate 4,725, forward strand.
TTGTTGTGCTGAAGTTTTTAAATATATTCCCATTTGTCTATTTTTGTTTTTACTGCCTGTGCTTTTGGGGTTCTAGCTATAAAATCTTTGCCTACATCTGAGCAAAGATTAGTTCTGAATAAACATTTCTCAAAAGAAGACATGCAAACAGGCAACAGGTATGTGAAAAAAAATGCTCAACATCCCAATCATTAGGGAAATACGAATCAAAACTACAATGAGATACCTACTTACCCTAGTTAAAATGGCTATTATCAAAAAGACAAAAAATAACAGATGCTTGTGAGGATAAGGAGAAAAAGGAACTCTTTCTTATACACTGTTGGTGGGAATGTAAAATAGTACAGCCGTTATGGAAAACAGTACGAAGATTTCTCAATAAACTAAAAATAGAACTATCATACAATCCAGCAATCTCACTAGTTAATATTTACCCAAAAGAAAGGAAATCAGTATATCCAATGGGTACATTACACCCATGTTTATTGAACACTATTCACAATAGTTAAGGTTTGATATCAACTTAAGTGTCTATCAACAGATGAATGGATAAAAAAGTTGATATCTTTGAACAGTACTATTTTGCCATGAAAAATAATGAAATCTTGACATTTGTTGCAACACAGATGGAACTAGAGGTCATTATGTTAATTTAAAGCTCTGAAGCAGAACAAAAACAAACTCTTGGTATGCCAAAGGGATAGATAATAAAATAAACCAGACTATAGAAAGTCAAATATCTCATGTTTTTATTCATCTGTGGGAGCTAAAAAAAGTGAGTCTCATGGTGGTAGAATAAGAGTTATCAGAGGCCGGAAAAAATATGAGTGTGTATAGCAGGGGATTTAAGAGATGTTGGTTAACAGGTACAAACACAGTTAATAGAAGGATTAAACCTAATGTTCGATATTTGAGTAGGGTGACTATAGTTAATTATTATTTATTATATATTTCAAAATGGCTAGAAGTGAGGACTTGAAATTTTCTCAACATATAGAAACAATAAATGCTGAAAGCAATGGATATTCTAAATATCTAATCATTACACATTCTATGCATGTATCACATATACCCCATAAATATGTACAAATATTATGTATCAAAAAATGCACATTGCTCTCATTTGTTAACTGACTGACGAGGTGAAAATATTTCGTGTCATGAATAATCTCTGTTTACTCTGTTTATGGGCATATTGAAAGTTTTGTAGAGCTCAGAGAGACCAGTGTTGTTGATAGCCTGCAACTATAATAATTATTTTTCTCTCTTCCACATTCTGGATATATACAGCCAAATTAAAAAGTAATTCACAGGGCAAAGTCTAACAGATATGTGGGGGCAATAAAATGACTAATAAAGTTATATTTGCCAACATATGGCACTCTAACTTGGAAAATGTAAAGGTCTCAAGCCTTGATAAGAAAGACAAAAGACCTGAAGGTCAAAACTCCCTGAGTAATCTAGCACTTCCTCAAAAGTGAATCAGTTAATACCCCTCTACCCTTCATATGTGAGGGTCCCCAGGTCAGTGCATGGTTTCCTCCTGTTATCTTCACACAGCTGTGAGCTTTCATTTATCACCTCCTTCTTCCTTCTCATCCCCCACAGTCAATCGAATACCATGTCTTCCTCACTCCACATTTGTCCATCCTTCACATTCCACAGACCTCACTGCTCCTCTTGAGTTTGAACCATTGTATCTGTCCCCTTGAATCATCATCCATATTTTATTTTATTTCAAACTTGAATCCATTTTGTGCACATAAGCAGATTACTTTTTCCCAAAATCTTATTTCCTGAGTCACTTACATCCTAATACTTACTGTTTAGTATTGCAGTAGCATGGTAAAATCTTGTATTTCTGTAGCCAAGCCCCGAACTATCTGGTCTTCCCTAGAGCTCTACCTATGTCTTACTCACCCTTCTACTTCCAGAGAGCCAATTTCATGCAAGTCACCAAGCCCTAGCTTGCTGGTTTTCGAATTTAAGTCTTTATTAGCATTATATCTCATATATAAAGTTCATCGCACCTTCAAAAAAGTTTCCACTTAGGTCCTAACTCTATTTTAGTGCATGTGGCATTCTATCAGAAGATAGTGCACAATGATATTGTGTATCTTATCCTCGGCTAACCCTTGAGACAATGGAATCCTTCAGGAAAGAGCGGCTATTGTTGATACACACTCAACTCATCTTCTTATCTCCAAATCAATTTCATAAAACATGTGAGAAGCTAGCTATTTCAAAATGTAAATAAGAGTAAATTAAAATAGGAATTCTAGCCTACATCTTGGATAACTATGAATTTTTTTTTAATGAAAAGTGACATGTACCACAAATCTGCTTTCTCGGGTACCACTAACATCTCCTTCTTTACTTGTGCAGTAAAAACTGCCTAGGAGTCTCTGCCCAATTAACTAACCATTTTTCCACCCCTGTAAAGATTTTTCCCATCATATCATCTCCTTGGAATCCTGGAATTCTCCCATAACATCCTCATTAATTTTACAAGCCCTCATACATTTCTAAAGGAAGTTCTTGATTCTTCCTATGTTTCTCCCCATGCCTCAGCCCATGAACACTTTTCTTTTAACACAAGAGTACAAGATGGAGAAGATAAATTTGCAATTTTTGATTACTGAAGAAAATGTGCTTTATTAAACAGAAGCCTTCCTCTCAAGGCTAAGCCCAGTATTCATGTGCAGAAGGAGGGTGTCAGGGTCACAGGAACACTGGCAAACTGGGAGATAACTCAGTGGTACTTGTGGCCCAGGGCAATGGCCACAGCAGACACCAGCTTCTGCCAGGCAGCCTGCACCTCAGGAGTGAACTCCTTGCCAAAGTGAGTAGCCAGAATAATCACCATCACGTTACCCAGGAGCTGTTAGGCAAAAGACAAAATAACACATAGGCATGTTGAACAGAAGTTTCCAAAAACAATTTTCTGGAAAAAAAAAAAGGCTTTATACCTACATTCCTTGACAACCCTGAACTCAAACTGTTCCAAGGTTTGTGCCTACCCAAAATGTTCAGATGAGCTTGGGTTCAATTTTATTTTTATGAGCCCTACTTCAACATTCTACCTATCTATACCCTCACCCTCTCTCCTCATTTTACCAGTATTTTTCTTTAACCAGTTATCTAATTTCTGTAAACTTAGAATGTTAGTGCTGCAAGAGTTCTCAGTGGAAGTTTAAAATCCCTAACAAATACAGAAACAAACCTTCACTTGGTCACAATACTGATGGGAAATTTAATCTATTTTAGAAAATTTGTCTTATTTTTCTTTGAGAAAATCTTTTAATTTTTTTTTCAAACTTCTCTTCCTAAACCTCAGTTATCACGACCCACATAAATAAGGCATTTCTATTTCCTTGAAACAGGGTTTCATCTACCAAAAGCCAAATTTCATTCTCCTTGCACAAGTCTACAATTTTATAATACGATTCTCCAGGATAAACACATTAAGTTCTGGCAAGATTTCCTGAAAAATTAAGCCAATTCAGTCTGCTAGTAGCCCTTTACTCTCACTAGCTCTGAATCAAGTTAGCCTTGGTTATGCCCACTAGAAGTCTGCCGTTCTAAAATCAAGCTAGACCCATGATTTCTGAGATCTTTGTTCATGTTTCCAATAAGATTCTCAGCCTTAGTTAATGTCAATATAGAAAGGCAAAAAAAGTTGCATCACCCGCGCCTGAACTCACCCTGAAGTTCTCAGGATCCACATGCAGCTTGTCACAGTGCAGCTCACTTAGCTTAGCAAAGGTGGTCTTGAGGTTGTCCATGTTTTTAATAGCATCTCCAAAGGAAGTCAGCACCTTCTTGCCATGGGCCTTGACCTTGGGGTTGCCCAGGATGGCAGAGGGAGAGGACAGGTTTCCAAAGTTGTCGAAAAATCTCTGGGTCCAGGGGTAAACAACGAGAAGCCTATGAAATGACATCATATCATATCAGATACAAAATTAGAGATGCTAACAAATCTTGAGGACTTTCCCAACCAACTTGCAAAGTTAATATTCACCCTTCATTCTCATGCATTGAGAACCAACGCTTACCTGCCCAAGGCTTCACCTCCAGCCTCTTCCACATTCATCTTGCCCCACAGGCTAGTGATGGCAGCCTTCTCTTCAGCAGTAAAATGCACCATGATGTCAGGTCTGAGAGCTTGCTGGTGATTGTAGCTGTGTCAGAAGCAGATGTGTGCAGCTGCTTCTCTGCCTGGCCTTTTATTCTTTACTGCTGAAGTTCTGCCCCCCTATTCTCCGTGGTACTTAAAAGTCATTGGTCAAGGTTGACCTGTGTCCCTCAGGGGTGGAGTCAAGTCCGGAGAGGGTCAGCAGTGGTGGATGGACACTAAGTTTGAGATAACGTGTGCTGGATCCTGAGACCCTTTTTTTGTTGGTTCCTCATCTATCTGCAACACCAATTTCCATTTGTCCCCTTTTTTAATGCTCTTCATCATCTTCGAAAATGATACCCATCTCTCCCATTTTCCTTTTCCAAGAAAGCCACATCGAAAGGAGCAAAGCTAAAATAGAAAAAAAGTTTCAGTCAAAGCATGTTGAATATTTGTATTAAAGATGGTGACAGTGACAAGAACATGGCCAAGAAAAAAAAATAAAGGCGTTAGAATCTCAGCCAGTTCTAACTCTCTTAAGGAGTGCATTGTAAATAAAACTTCTGTACCTTAGTTTTTCTAGGGAGACAAAAACCATACATAGTTTCTTCTCTAAACTGAACAGAATAGCAGGTCGTCCGCAGTGGGACTAAAGCCTTAATCCCAAAGTACAGTACCTTGGCGTGATTCCCCAGAGAGGACAGACAGAAAAGATTACAACCGGGGCTTCCAGGGACTCCTCTCTCTTTTCATTTCTCTGTGACTGTAGGGGATATTGGCCACTTTGGGGGTATTGCCTGGGGCTCTCTTCTTGCTTGTCTGTCTGTCCTACTTATACTTCTCATCAGAAAGGCAGCTGAGAAGCCAAAAATCCTAAAATTATTTAAAACCAGGATCTGTCATCAAACAGAGAAAAGGTCAATCAATATACTAATTAGGCTAGGAGTCAGGGTATGTTTTAGTGTTTGTAGCCACAGATAGCAGAGACTTCAAATTCCTCTAGGCTCCTTTTTTTTTTTTTTTTTAATGTCCCCGTTGTCATGACTTGCCAGCTCTTTACCTGTTATAGCTGAAACTGGAAGTTGGGATTTATAGTGTATTCAATTCGATCCATGTGCCTGAAGAATATTGTCTATGATATATTGCTTAATCTGCCATTATAATACCATTGTCATTATCCTCATATTTTTTAGAATCAAGGAATAAAGTCACAGAAGTTATTTAACTATCAGTGTGAGAGAAGTAATGATTGGGGAAATAATAGAAGCAGAGTTGCACAAATTCCGGCATTGTTAATTCTAGAAAAGTCCCTTACAGCACCGTAATCTCACTGTCCCAGCCTAGTTCCTTCTTCTGGCTTGTTCTCCATCCATTTCTATCATTTCTTTCCCCAGTGGCTTCCCTTGCCCTGCCAGTTCTGGGAGTTTCTCCTCCTACAATTTCCTGCATTTTCATTCCCTAGAAGTTCTTGGTCTTTTTTACTTAGCAGTATGGCTTCTGTCTCCCAACTCAAGTGCCTTTGGGGATTCCATATTCCAAGTTTCCTAAGAGTAATTATCTCTTCTATAACCTCACCTTGTTATTAATTATGTTTTCTTATGTTTGTGATTTAAAAAACAAACAAACCCGTGGCAATAAGAATGTTTCCCTTACCTTTCTCCCATGGTTCCAGAAGTCTTCACCCGACTTAATGGCTGCCCAAACTGTTATTATTCCAGGCCACTGAATTTCTACTCCGTTTTCTTTTAGCTATTAACTGACAGTATCTTTCTGGGTATATATTCTAACCTTTGGCTACCACAGACATAACCAGGAATTCCTAAACGTTTTTTGTGTCACAGACTAGTTTGGCAGACTATAAGTGCTAAAAAATACGTTTTTATTGAATAAAGTAATATATATAGGATTGCTAAGAAGATTAATTATACCGCAATGTAGTTATCAAACATCCAAAGATCACATTTGTCATATGGTATTTATTATATTTGCTTCTTTATGAAAGCAATGGATCTAGGATTGGGTCTACAGCTAACTTAAGATCCAAGTAATGATGCAGATAATTGTTAATTAAAAATATCTGCAATGAGCCGGGCATGGTGGCTCATGCCTATAATACCGGCACTTTGGGAGGCTGAGGTGAGTGGATCACTTGAGGTCAGTAGTTCGAGACCAGCCTGGTCAATATGCTGAAACCCCATCTCTACTAAAAAAACAAAACTTAGATGGGCATTTTGGCGGGTGCCTGTAATGCCAACTGCTCGGAAGGCTGAGGCAGGAGAATCGCTTGAACGCAGGAGGAGGAGGTTGTAGTGAGCCGAGATCGTGCCATTGCACTCCAGCCTGGGTGACAATAGTGAAACTCCATCTCAAACAAAAACAAAAATATCTGCAAGAATATGGTGTGGTATGAAAAAATATCTGTGGTTTCTCTTTATAACTATACAATAGTACTGATGATATTACTCTAGTTTGTTCTTTGCATTCAAAGTAGAAAAAAATGCTACATTTCAGTTACATGTGAGTAAAAAACAGATTTTTTTTCCCATAAAACTTCACCAACTGCCTAGAGTTCTGTGAGCCCTAGATTAAGACCTCCTCAGACAAAATATAGAGCCTAGGAAGACAGGATTCTAGGTTTGGAGAGAACATATTTGATCACTCAAGTAAAAGTACAATGACCAAACAGAAAGAAGCTCGGCTGCTTGTAGCTTGAACCAAGCTGAGCCTGCCTACTCAGGGAAGAACCATGCTTGAGATAATAAATATTTTTTAACCAATGAATATATAGCTCTAGGTTTTCAGGAAAAATTTGCTACAGATACACGTTGTGAAGGCAATGGCCCTTCCTCAGAACTTGCCAAAGTCCAAGGAAGAAATATCAGGTCTCTCAAGGCCGAGAGTTTAGAGAACAGGTTTCTCCCTAAAACAAACCATATGGGTAATCCCATCATTCTTCCCTTTCAGAGTGTGGACACCAGTCTTCTCTTAGATTCAGAGTATGGGGTTGATCCTCTTCTCCTCCCTCAGAGCCAGTTGCAGGACCCACATTTTCTCCTCTCCTTACTGCCTGTGGTTCCAGAGCTGGCTTGCATCCAGGGATCTGGCCCATTCCATGCTTCCTTATGGCTAAAGGTTGTAGGGAGGAGCTTCAAGAAAGGTTATAGCATTGAAAGGGCCCCGGTTTGTGTCTCAGTAACAGGGCTTATAAATTCTGACTAGGAAGTCAGGTAGGCTGCAGTCAGTCTCATTATTGCTTTGACGCTTGTTGGTTCAAGATAAATTGGTTCGGCTGCTCATTTTTAAGCATTTTCTTTATCATATGAGAAGCCATGAAAAGGAATTATTGCCTTTCTTTCCTATATTAAAAGCACAAAGTTTAGAGAGATGAGTGGCGTGGCCATCCGGGATAGATCAGAAGGATTAGATGGTGAGAAAAAGTAATCAGTAAGAATATTCATTTATTGTCTACATAATTAAAAATTAGTAAAATAAAATCTATGCATGTCTTAAGACATTTAAGAATAAAGGACTTTTAGAAAGAAACACCCAAATTTGATGAAGATTAATTCCTGCCTCTTAGGGTTTGCCTTAGCATATGTAATTTCATAAGTTCTATGCAGGATTCTGAAAAATGTAAGATGCCTAATTTAAACAGGAAAACATCCAATATTTTCTTGAATCTTTCTGGCTAATTTATGACACGTCTTTATTCTAAAAAGTCAAATATTGGATTGTTCTTAGATTCTATTAGTATGAAAAATTATATGAATTAGATTATTGTTAGGTAAAGTAGACCCTTCTTCACTGAATGTTTTTCATGATATTATCTTTAAAAAAATTACTTTAATGAATATTCTTTACCACAAATAAGTTACTTTATTTTTAATTTTAAAATAGGAAAATTATTAACAAGGCTTGTAAACCACTGAAGGGAAAAAGGCTGCTTAGGATTCTTAATTAGTGAGATTATAAATTATTCTGCTTCCATTATGTATCTAAATTCATATTCTGAGAACAGAAATAGATATAATCGAATGATTCTACTAGATTTTGTATTAGATTTTGCATTGGCCAGGAATGACTTAGATATCACAAGTGATAAATTCTGTGGCTGCCTTGCAGGAAGCCTGTGGCTATTTTCTAGAGTGACTGTGAAAAATGAGAAAATAGACCATAACAAGTGTTCAAACTGTTGCTTTCTTTCTTTTTTAACTTTTATTTTAAGTTCAAGGGTACATGCAGAGGATGTGCAGATTTGTTAAACAGATAAATGAGTGTCATCGGGGTTTGTTGTATAGATTATCTCATCACCCAGGTATTAAGCTTAGTATCCATTAGACACTTTTGCTGATCCTCTCCTCTCACACTCCACACACTGATAGGCCCCAGTGTGCATTGTTTCCCTCCTGCCTATAATCCCAGCACTTTCGGAAGCTGACGAGGGTGGATTACCTGAGGTCGGGAGTTCAAGACCAGCCTGACCAACATGGAGAAACCCCATGTCTACTAAAAATACAAAATTAGCCAGGTGTGGTGGAGCACGTCTGTAATCCCAGCTACTCGGGAGGCTGAAGCAGGAGAATCGCTTGAACCTGGGAGGCAGAGGTTGCCATGAGCCAAGATTGCATATGTCCGTATGTCCATGTGTTTCCATCATTTAGCTCCTGTTGCTTTCATACCATGCCTCTGCCTCATTTCTCACAAAGTTTGCAGGTGAGTTTGAGCCAGGGCTGGGGCTCATTCTCGAGAACAATTCTTCTGCCTGGCAACTTGCAGCACAGGCATCTTATTGTTTGACTGACTTCTGGAGCTACTGTGCCTCAAGTACAGCCTGAGATACTTGTGAATGTTAATCAAGCAGGAGGGATCTTTAATCGAAAAAGGAGTAGAAAGCCAGAATCAGCCAGTTATGCTACACTTTCCTATATGGTGGTACTTGAAGGTTAAAACATGAGACTATCATCTTAGAAAACATAAATATCCCATTTTCCTTTGAAATATAGCTTTACTTTCCTGGTTTCTTTGACCTTTTGGGACCTTGAGTAAATAAACTCGTCTTCATTTATTTTCATGATTAAAATTCTAAGAAATAATTGGGGTTTTATTAATTAAATTGTATTGCCTAATGTATTCTATGAACTAAGAGTAACATAGAAATAAAAAATACCCTGAGGTTGTTCAGAATGTGCTTTTACAGCTTCTTTCCCTTTAGCTTCCTGCACCACCTTAAGTTATTGGGCCAAATATCATTGCTCTTACTCAAAACTTAAGTTAAGTAATAATTTACAAATTGCATTCAAATGTAGTACCTCTGAAACATACATAAACTCAATATTTCCACAATTTATATGAACAGTTAATTTAAATGAGACTATTTTAAGTGCAAGGCTTTGAATCCTATGTCTAGAAATTTTGAAAAACATCTGATTATATGCTACAAGTCCACCTCTAGTGCTAGAACTGAGAAGTCCTTGACTTGGTGATTTTTTAAATTCTGAAACAACAACATAAATAAAGCTAATGATTTTTTCTTGCCTATGCATGCTATCTTCAGTACTTTGGTTATTCAGTACTAAAACTATAGCATAGTATGTTTCCTGAATAAAAAGTGTGTATTTCTCTGGAGAAGGTTAAAACTGAGGATTGGCAAGTGAGCAGGGTTTAACTGGAAAAAGCAATGGTTTTGTTAGACCACCTTCATTAACAAGATTATCCACCATGAGGAATTATGAAAAACCAGGCCCCTTTGTTTTATGTCACTAAGAGTGAGGATGCCTAATGATTTTTTCCTCCTCCCAGACTTCTTTTAGCCATCGATAATTCTAGCCCCACAGGAGCTTGTTCTGAAAGTAAATTCCTGCAACCCGAACTTATTGAGGCTGAAGCATCTGTGAAGGAAAGAAACATCTCCTCTAAACCACTATGCTGCCAGAGCTTTTTTCTGTACTCAAGCCTTACTCAGACCCCAACATCACCAGTCTCTTCCTGCACCTATTTTTTGCTTCTGCTTCTTGCTTGTTTAGTCATGTTTTGTGGGAGGTTAGGGGCTTATTTTATTTTGTTTTGTTTTTTTAATCAACAGAGATGGGCAAACCCAATTTTTTTTCTTTAGACTTGGGATGGTGATAGCTGAGCAGCATCAGAAACTGTGTGTGAATGTAGATAAGAGCATAGGACTATGCTGAGCTGTGGTGAGGGAGGGGTCTGCCTAAAGGTAGTGAGAGTCAGAATGCTCCTGCTATTGCCTTCTCAGTTCCCATGCTTGGTTTCTACACAAATAGACAAATGGAAAAGGCTGTAGGTTAGTGTTTGAGAGTCTTGCATGATTAGTTGCTCAGAAATGCCTGATAAATATGTTATGGGTGTGTGTGTGTGTGTGTGTGTGCACGTGTGTGTGTGCTGTGTTGTGTTAACAAATTTGTGACTATCATCAAAATGTGAGGGCTAAAGTGACCAGATAACTTGCAAGTCCTAGGAAAATAAATTACATTCCAAAAATTTAACTGAGACTTAAAACAGTGATCATAAAAGAGGCTCAATGTTAGCTAAAAGAGAGAGAATGACTCCCGGGCCAGGAATTCTTAACTATAATATTCTCAGGTATAAAGAGAAGTATGTTTATCATTATAGATTTGGCCAGCCAGGAAAGCATAGGAAAAAAAAAAAAAAGGAGCTCTGTTGTCTTATAGTCCAGAGGCGTTTTGAACTTCACATAACACTGAGGTCCAGGCCAAGGCCACCTTTCCCATGAAGATAGATGAATAAGCCATATCTGACACCTATGAAATAATGTTTACTTTAGTGGCATGATTGCATTAGGCTACCTGCTGCCTTGGCACAGTTTTTCTTTACTTTTACCTAATTGCTGAAAGGAAACAATTAATTGCTTACATAAACATGGGTGATCCAGCTATAAATTTCAGTGTAAATAAATACCCTGGTTTCCATATTCATCTTTTGAGCTTTTAATTTTGGTCAAAACAAGTTTCCAAGAGCAAATTTCAGCCTACAAAACAAATGGGTCCAATTCTAGAACTCAGTAATCCCATCAAGGATCTGTCTGCTGAGGGCTAACTAGCTCTACTCAGGCTTCGCACTTCCAGCACCACTCCAGCGATTCCTCTGTGTGTATAGCAGTGGATGTGTCAGCACATATGCTTTTACTTATAGATGTATATGTTTTTGACTGCTCATTTATTCATTCAGCATTCTAAAATTGCTAAGAATACAGCACGAAAATAGAATACAGGAGTAAAGCCCCTGTTTTCATGGACTTGATAGTGGAAAGAGCTTGACAGTAAATAAGCAAATGAAATATGTTATATGCCAATGAGTTTAGGTGCTATGGAGGAAAAGGAAACTGAAATGCAGGCGAGTACGATTAGGACAGGGTGGAAGGGGATTGCTACTTGAAGTAGTTTTGCAAGAAAGTCCTTACTATAAAGTTAAGACCTGTGAGGGTACCCATAGAACATGAGGAACCTATTTATATGCAACTGTGGTTAAATATTTAAGGCATAGGGAATGGCAACTTTAAATATCCTAAAGAAGAAGGATGCTTAGAATTTTCAAGGAATATCAATAAGGCCAATGTAGGATTAGATTAAGTGAAAGAGAGAGTAAAAGATGAGATCACAGAAATCCTGAATTTTAAAATTTGAGACACTAATAATACCTACATCACAGAGTTGTAAGAAAAAAAAATCTATACACACATATGTATTTATTTATTTATATGAGAGCTCTACATATACACATATATACACACATATATGTACATACACACGTACACACATACACACACACACACACACATATATATATATATATATATGTATATATATATATATATATACACACCAGTATCTGGTTCATAATAAATACAATATATGCATGAATAATTATTGCAGAGAATTGTAAAGATTTGGCTTTATTATAAGTAGTAAGTGATATAGGAAACTATCAGAAGGCTTTGAACAAAGAAGTGACCATATATGACTTACATTTTGAAAAGATTAATTTGGATGCTGTATTGGGAAGAAACTGTAGTGGGGCAGTGGTAGAAGCAGGACCACTGTTATAAGTCAACAGCTATAATTTAGGTGACTTAAACCAGAGTGGTAGCACTGGAGGTGAAGGCAAGGGGTCAGCCTCTGAATACATCCTTTAAGGTAAAACCAACAGGATTTTCTGACAGAGAATACGGAATTGGTGTGTGTGTGTGTGTGTGCACTCCTGCACACTCTAGTGCATGCTAATTTCTGGTTATGAGTATGTCTCAGCATAAGGATTTTAAAGCTAGGCAAAGTGAGTCTTTGAGTTGAATTTTGTCTTTGTTCATCACAGTCTCTACCTCAGAACTGGCTTTAAAGTTGGAAAGCTGGGTAGGTATACAGGGAAATGAGAAACCATCTCTGGAGCTTGTCTACACATCATACCTTTAGCCAAGGTGACATCAACAAATATATCTTGGATGCTGACCAGAGGCTTATGAGCCATGCCCCTTTAGCTGAAGGAAGTTGACAGTTTCTTTAAGGGGGAAAAATGGTAAGATAAGTCAAAGAACAGACAGAATTTTGTTCAGTCAGGGAATTTGATGGTTTTCTTTCTTTCTTTCTTTCTTTTTTTTTTTTCTTGAGACAGTCTCACCCTGGAGGCTGGAGTGCAATGGCACTATCTCTGCTCAATGCAACCTCCACCTCCCTGATTCAAGTAATTCTCCTGCCTCAGCTTCCTGAGTAGCTGGATCACAGACTCCTGCCACCACACCCAGCTAATTTTTGAATTTTTTAGCAGAGATGGGGTTTCACCATGTTGGCCAGGCTGGTCTCAAACTCCTGATCTCAGGTGATTTGCCTGCTTGGCCTTCCAAAGTGCTGGGATTACAGGTGTGAGCCACAGCACCTGGAGGAATTTGATGTTTAGGCTGTGACCTCCACACTAGGAAAGGAAGGTTAGCCACCCCCACCCCACCCTTCTTCCTCTAAATAACCAATCACACTGCAAAGCATCAGGAGCCTTCCCTAGAGGAATTCCTCCATCGCTGATGAGTTATTCCTCCATGTGTAGAATGGAATAAGGATAGAATTCAATATAACAAGCTTTGAGTATGCTGACAACTATGTTGGAGAGAGAAATAGACAAGATATAAACTTTTCCTCAGGACCATCTACATAATTTCTAGGCCCAATGTAACATGAAAATGAATAGCTCCTTCATCAGAAATTAAGGATTTTATGTCGGCAACAGCAGGGATGTTAAACCAAGCATGCGTCATCAGGCTGCATCTGTTACTCATGCTATAAAAAATAAACAGTATTCTAGTAGCTATGAAAAAATAAACAGTATTCTAGTTATATAGCCACCCTTTCAAGTTTAATCTGATATCACCCTTTAAGCACTTCCACTCAACCTAAACCATGCTAGTCTTTCTAGATCCATCCCTGGAAATTTTCCTGTACTGTTTTCTTCCTAATTAATTTGTGATTCAAATGACTCATATTCCAGCCTGTGCCACAGTTATTACACATTTAACTCACTCTCTTTATTCTGTTCTCTGTTTAAATATTCTTCAGGTTGATTTCCTTTCTTAATGTTTGCATTTATGCTAGACATGTATCACATAGACTGTCTTATTCCTATAACAGGCATATACTTGAACCAAAAAGGAAGTTTTAACATAGCATCACTAAATCTTTGCTCTGTGCTCTTAGCAAAACCAAGTAGACTATAAGAGATCATTCATTCACCAATATAAAAAAAACTATGTTAAGTACATGTCAGGTCCTGTAATAGGTCCTGGGTATGCAAAACTGTCATAGCTGCTGACCTCAAGCAGCTCAGTGAAGACATAAATCATCTGAAAATTCCCCATGGGTCTGTTGAAATAATTTATCTGCTTCTCTTTAAATTTGTTCCTTTTTGTATAGTTCCTCAAGTCATGTCACATTTCTGAAGTATCTTTGTCGCCATGAAGTCCTATGGAAACCAGCTTCAAAGCCATTCTTCTGGAGGCCTTCTCTTGACCTCCTGTTTTTTCTTCCCCCAAGCATTATCTCTGCCTGTCATTGTTTTTCATCCTTTTGTAGCTCTTCACAGTTACCCACACAGGTGAACCCTTTTAGCCCTCCTGGAGGAATGTATTTTTCTCTCAGGATCAGAGTTGCCTACATCTTCCCAATAGTACCAAGACTGGCTGAAATGTGTCCTTAAGGTGAAAGCTTCCCAGTAGCAGTGCCAGTCAGATCTGACCCTGTATATGAGCATGTGTCCTCTAAGAGCACAGGCCTTTTGTCACCTAGCTGTCCAGAGGTGCCTTAAAATGGCAAACAATGTTTGTTTTCTTTTCCTTTATTTATGCCTTCCTCTTCCATACCCTTGTCTTAATCCAAGTCTCCAGGACTCTGTGCAATGTAGGTATTCAGTATGTGAATCCTAGAAAAGTGAGAGCTGAAAAGATCCTTTAGCTATCCAGCCCTGTACCTAGTTATACCTAGTTATACATGGGAAGAAGCGTGTATATAAGATTTTGCCCTGGATTTTAGGATGCATGAGAACATGTCAGGGAATTCACTAGCATAGGTTGTATGCTTCAAATGACTCTAATAGCATTGATTAATGACTATATAGTTTATGAACAAAAAGTCTATGCACATGTGCTAACAAAGTCTGATTCTGCCGCTTTTAGGTATAGAGACCACCTGTAAGATAAATATTTTATTCACAATGACTGATCATTCTTTGGCAATTGATAACAACATATATATATGTATATATATATGTGTGTGTGTGTGTATATATATATTCAGGAAATAATATGTATTATACATATAATATATATTATATGATATGTAATAATATGTATAATACATATACTAAAAATATATATAATATATTATATATATGCATTATATATATTATATATAATATGTATATATATATATTCAGGAAATAATATATTCCAGAATATGTCACATTCTGTCTCAGTCATCCATTTTCTTTATGATGCTGTTTGAGGTGGAGTTTTAGTCAGGTGGTCAACTTCTCCTTTTTTTGCCATCTGTCCTATAAGCATCCTGCTGGGGACCCAGATAGGAGTCATCACTCTAGGCTGAGAACATCTGGCCACACGCCCTAAGCCTCAGCATGACTCAGCATGATTCAGCATTGCTGTGCTGGAGCCAGATGCTTGCCTAGAAGGTTACACAGAACCAGAAGACAGGGGGCAGGGCACTGAGTCCGACTGGGGCCTGGCCAGAATTGCTCATGCTTGAACTATGGGCATCAGCAATGGAGACTCACAGAAATGTAACAGGAACTAGGAAAAACTGGAGCTCATTTAATCAGAGATGAGAAGACTAGAAGGAACAGAGGGAGCTTGGCTTGTAAAAAGTGTAGTCATCATTCAGCAAATGGTTTTGAAGCACCTGCTGGGTGCTAAACACAATTTTCTGTGCTTGAATTAAATAAGAATAAAGTATGTATCTTACCCCTCTGCAAGAGTTCAAGTAAAAAATAATAGTTAATTATAACACATGCTCTGTCTCCCAGGCTGGAGTGCAGTGTCACAATCTCAGCTCACTGCAACCTCCACCTCCTGGGTTCAAGCAATTCTCCTGCCTTAGCCACCTGAATAGCTGGAATTTACAGGCACACACCACCATGCCAGGCTAATTTTTGTACTTGTTTTACAGATGGGGTATCGCCATGTTGTCCAGGATGGTCTCCTGAGCTCTAAGCAATGCACCCACCTCAACCTCCCAAAGTGCTGAGATTACAGGTATGAGACATCACATCCTGATTTTCCATATTTATTAGAGGCATTTATGGGATGGAGGAAAATAATAGTTCACTATGAATTAGTTTTAGAGAGTGGAGAATGGTCAAGTATTTTTTTAAATTAAGAAAACGTAAGTTAGACCTTGAGAGATTAAAATTTATTTTCTGATGGATGGTACACATTCTCTATCTCCCATCAGGGCAAGATATAAGGAACTGGCTAAGACACAGTGATACAAAGGGGCTTAGTCTTAAGAGTCCCACTGGTACCCAGATGAGGAGGCATCTTCATCACTTATCACAATCAGCTCTGCCTTTCTTCTCTCTTCTACATCAGAAGTTTCATAAGCCTACTAGGGTCAGGCAGATCACGTAAGAAAAGAGAATGCCAGGTAAGGTCTGCAATGAGTATGGGCCCATTCCTGATGAATTAAGGCAATCAGCACTTTAGCCAGCCAAATGTTGCTGTCGAGAGATTGGGAGGGCCAAATGAGCCAAGAAATACCACCTACTTCTTACATGATCTTGACCAGTTGCTTAACTTCTCTAAGTCACTGAAATATAGGAAGGTAATATGTCTTAGCTAATAGAATTATGAGGATGAAATTAGTTTATTGTGTAAAGAACTAGGGATACAGGGTATATTCAGTATTTTCTGTTACAGTATTATAATGAATATATACATGCAGCTTTTACAGTTGCATGCTATTTTAAAGAACAATTGGAAGTACAGTTATTTGGAGGTAGTTCTTGACTCTAAATGTTGGCAGCAGATTCAGCTTATTTATTTATTTATTTATTTATTTATTTTTGAGATGGAGTCTCACTCTGTCACCCAGGCTGTACAGTGGTATGATCTTGGCTCACTGCAACCTCTACCTCCCGAGTTTAAACGATTCTCCTGCCTCAGCCTCCCGAGTAGCTGGGACTACAGGAGCCCACCAGTATGCTCGGCTAATTGTTGAGTTTTTAGTAGAGACAGGGTTTCACCATATTGGCCAAGCTGGTCTTGAACTCCTGACCTTGTGATCCACCTGCCTCAGCCTTTCAAAGTGCTGGGATTACAGGCGTGAGCCACCGCACCTGGCCTCAGTTTATTTTAAAACACTATTCAGACCTCCCAAAATAATTCCCTAGGAGATATGTGGACATAAGCCATCATGCTGTAACCTCTCATCTGTCTTCTCTCCATTTCTTACCCTGTCATGCAGTCACCTCTATTGCTCTCTGTCCTGTGAAAGTACCCTTCTTCTTAACCTACTTTTGACCAGTGTGCATGTCACTTGGCAATATAAGACTGCTGAGCTTTGGTTTAGAAGAAAATACAATAATGGCTAATTTTTGAGAAAGAGGAACTCTAGCCCATCACCAATGACATATGAACTTCTATAGGACTGAGTTCTTCATTCTTTTTACAGATGAGAAAGACAATGTGAAGCCCAAAATGACTTTAAAGTAGTTAGAATATGGAGCAAGGGCTTGCACTGGTAAAATTTGAGGAAACTTTGTTGTCAGACTCTGCAAAGGGAGGTGCAGAGAATTCTCAGTTTCTTCTCATTTTTCATATACCTATCACAGCACCATAGCACTATTCGTAGCATAGTTTAGGGCCCTCAGTTCTTGAACCTCGTTAGAATTCCACACAAACTTAAACTAGACGGTGATGTCACTACAGGATGAAGACAGAGCCAGTGGGTTAGACCAGAAGACTAAATGAAGAATATAACATATAAACACTCCCTTTAACCAAAGTTGCAACTTGACCAAGGGGTCAAAGGGTAATTTGGGCAGGCATGAAACTTGAGTTTGCTTAAGTATCTGCTTATAATTTGTCATATGACAATCTCTGTAACCCAAGAGAGAGTCTCTTTATTCTGAACTTGTTTCCAAATTTTTCTTTACCTCTTTCTCCCTCAAACTTTCCTGAGGAGATGAAATCATGGTTGAGGAGGTATGGTCTGCAACTGTGGTTTGAATCATAACTTCCAATCTTTAAGTTAAAGTAAAAATGAGAGGCAAAGGCCAGAGGGCAGGAATATCTACTTCTAATTTCTCGGGTCCACAGTATTTGTGTTGGTGTTCTGCTGTGGAAAGAATATTGTCTTCAGTGGCAGTAGAACTGAGCCTACATCCTAGCCTCACTGTTCGGTGGCTCTGTAAGCTTGAACACATTATTTCATCTCTTTGATCTTCAAGTTCCCAGTTAATGAGAGCTAATGTAATGTAGACAATAGGAGAGCCCAGACCATCTGGCTTCTAATCCCTAATTGTCTACCTATTAGCTTGTTCTTTCAATAAGTTGATTTATACTACAAGTACATTGGGTTCTTCATCAATAAATGAGGTAATAATCTACTTCTGAGTATTAGGATAAACTAAGTTAATTCATATAATAAACTTTTTTTTTTTAAGATGGAGTCTTACTTTGTCACCCAGGCTGGAGTACAGTGGCACAATCTTGGCTCACTGCAACCTCTGCCTCCCGGGTTCAAGAGATTCTCCTGCCTCAGCCTCCCAAGTAGTTGTGGTTATAGGCACGTGCCACCATGCCAGGCTAACTTTTTTATATATTTTAGTAGAGACAGGGTTTCACCATGTTGGCCACACTAGTCTTGAACTCCTCACTTCAGGTAATCCAATTGCCTCGGCCTCCCAAAGTGCTGAGATTATAGGCATGAGCCACTGAGCCCGGTCTCATATAATACATTTGACTCTAGCATATACTAAGCTCTCAAGAAGTGGTGCTTATCATCAGTGTTAATTACTGTATGTTCAATAATACATCATACCTCACGGAACTACCATATGTAATGAGATTATTAAATATCATAAAATGGCACCTGACATATAGAAAGATTTCAGTAAGGATTAACTCCCATTTCTCTTTCATTTACCTCCAGCCTAAATCTACATTATTTCTTTGTTCCCCTCATGTGGTTTTTAGTCCCTTCAACATCTTGTTTCTCTCTCAACCTCTGTGCAGATTCCTAAAATAATTTTTGTGCATCAGAATCTTGGGCTTCCATCTTTCCAGTGAAGTGGGATTTTTTTTAGATGGCAAAGTTGCTGTTAGCCAATTTCAAGTGTGCCCTGTGGCCTTAGGAGCTTAATCTCTAATGAAAGCTAAGCTTGGACTTTGACTGCAGCATCTGGTTAGATGGTTCTACTGGAGGAGGGTCCCAGCCAATTGCAAAATTAACATCCGGCTCTAAGACTGGCACTATATCTCTAACAGTGGTTGGTACGTTGAGACCACTGACCCATAGGGAGCCCATAGCTCTGTCTTGAATTGTTAGGCCACTGGTCCAGAGTATGTGCATCTCCTTTGATAATAACCCCATGAGATAGAGACAATTATTACCCTTACTTTATAAATGATGAGCCTGAAAACACAGGAGTCAAGCACTTGCCCCTAGCTGGGGGGGTAGGGAAGCAGTCCCACATGGTAGTAGAATGAAAAATGCTCCTATGCTGTGCCTCCCCCACCTTTCCCATGCCTACTCTATACTCATGGTCTATCTCTCCTGGCTCCTGGGAGTCATGGACTCCACCCAGGGCCAGTAACCTGACCTAACCACCTATCTGAGCCTGCCAGCCTATAACCCATCTGGGCCATGATAGCTGGTGACCAGCCCTGGCCCCACCCTCCCTGGAACCTCTGATAGACACATCTTGCACACCAGCTCCCAAAGTCACTATGAGGGTCTTGGGTTTGCTGAGTCAAAATTCCTTGAAATCCAAGTCCTTAGAGACTCCTGCTCCCAAATGTACAGTCCTAGACTTCTTCATGGCTGCCTCTTTTATCCACTGAATGATTCATTTGCTTCATCACCCTATCCATCTGATCCTCTTTATCAGTGAAGCACAGGGCCCATGAGCAGCAGCTGCAGAGTCTCACATGGGTCTGGCACTGCCTCTGACATATCTGACCTTAGGCAAATGTTGGAATATTCTAAGTCAGTCCTGTCATCCCAAAATAAAGATAATAATAGTGTTTATTTATGGAGTTAGTATGAGGATGAAAAATAATAGCAAAATGGATAAGACTTTAGACTATAAAAGGTCTCAATAAATAGTAGTAGATTTTATCATCTGTTAGTCCTTTCCCTCTCCTCTCTTACTCATCCCGTCACCTATTCCCCTTAATTTTCCCTTACCTACAGTGATTCTTCTTGTTGTAGTCTTCATCTAATGAGGAAGATGTTTCTCAAAGAAGCCATTTTCCCCACATAGATCATCTCAGCAGGGTTCAGGAAGATAAGGGAGGATCAAGGTCAAAGGCGGGAGCTAAGGAAGAACACTGGGCAGGTGGATCCAGAATGTCCAATGCTGAAAGTAGGAATCTGAGCGCTAGTCTCTGGATGTGAGGAGGGCCTCCACATGGGTAGCTCTTTCAACTAACCAGGGCGTGGACTGTGGAGAAACCATTTCCAAATAGAAGGGAGGAGATTCGAGCAGGAAAGACTTAAGAGAGGGTCCCTGGAAGTCTGCGGCAAGAGGCTCCCTGTCACATGAAGGAAACCTGCTCAGCGTAGGCTCTGAGTTCTTTCCTACTCTTATCCTATGGAGCTTCTTATTTTAAGACAGGCTTCACAAAGCCCCAGATTTCTACCTGCTGGAGCCCTGAATGGAGAGGAAGCAGGAGCCCTGAATGGAGAGGAAGCATTGTGATTTCCATTTCACTCAGAGCTCTTTCTTGTCCTACTTCCCTGTAGTTTGTCTCAACATTTTTGTTGACCATCTGATTCATGCAGCCAAGAATTATGAAAGAGCCTTCAGTCATGCCTAGGCCTGTACTCATTGTGGCGCATATGATGGGGGAGCAGACAAGAAAATGTGATGGTGTAGACCATTTCAGAGCTACATGAGTTTGGGAATTAATCAAGACCAGCCTTTTGCTTAGGGTAGGAATCTCCTATGGGGATTTATTCAATCATCGGTGCAAAGCTTTCTATATGGTGAGGGGCTCACAGACTTTCCAAGCCCTTGCTTTTGCTGGACAACTTAATGTTTAGAAAGTTCTTACATATATAAGAATCCTGTAATCCTGGGTCACATACTATAACTTGATTCCTCATTTCAGAATACAATATTCCCATGTTTTGAAGTATTCATGCATTTGTTAAACACAAATAAGAGGCATAGTGACAAATGTCAGAACTCTAACAATAAACCAGAGAGCTGCAGTCTTCAACGTCACAAAGTTAACCGTCTTACTGAAGACAGTAATCAAAACCAACACCTCTTCTCCACTTGGTGTAGTCTTCCCTGATGTCAGGGATGTTATGCTCAGGTTAGGAAGGCCAGACTATCATCCCAGAGCAGGCCACAGAGGAATAAAGTGTAATGTTTTAGTCATTTAAGAAAAACAGTTGACTCCAGAGAGTGAAAAATGCTTTCTGGATGAATAACTTGGCCTGGGAGGCCTTTGGAATCAGAGACTGGAGCTTAAATTTAAACATCTTTGTATCCCCAGCATCTAGCATAGAGGCTGCCAAGAAGTACATTGGATAATGAGCAAAGAGATACTTAGGACCAAATCTCAATTTTGCCATTTGCTAGTAGTTTATATTTGTGTGTGTGTGAGCGTGCATGTATGCTTGGGCAAGTTGAGAGGTAGTTTTTTTTTTTTTAACTGTAGTAAAATGGGGATAATAATAGTATCTACCTGAAAGAATTCAAGACTATTAAATATAAATAAGTTATGCAAAGCACTTACTACAGCCTCTGATAGCTTTCAATAAATGTCAGTTATTTTTATTATTACTGTTAAAGATGAACTGGCATAAAGTACAGAACAATGGTTTTCAGCTGCAGCAAGAATGATTGCAGTTAAACACAAGAATACCAGCAAACATTTCAAGAGTAGTTAGCATATATAAGGCACTGCTTTAAACTCTTTGCATGTATTAACTCACCCGGGCTGCACAACAATCTTATAGGCCTGTTAAAACTTGTGTAATCATGGTTATAATCCCAGCACTTTGGAAGGCCAAGGCGGGCAGATTGCTTGAGCTCAGGAGTTTGAGACCAGCCTGTGTAACATGTGAAACCCCATCTCTACCAAAAATATAAAACAATAGCCAGGTGTGGTGGTATGTACCTGTGGTTCCAGCTACTCAGGAGGTTGGGATGGAAGGATGGCCTGAGAGATGGAAGCTGCAGTGAGCCAAAACTGTGCCACTGCATCCCAACCTGGGTGACAGAGTGAGACCTGTCTCAAAAACAAGCAAACAAAAAAAAACCTCCATTTTACAGATGAAGAAACTGAGTCATACAACTACTAAGAGAAACAGTCACTAACCACTCAGGTGGTCTGGCTCCAGAGTCCATACTCTTAGCCTCCGCTCTATATTGCCCAAGACTTTTAGAAAGCCAAGGGTCGAATCACTGAAATGAGTTATTGGGATGACTATGTGGGAAGGGTGCTAAGTTCTTTCCTAGAAGTGTGTGAGAATAGGAAAGGAGCATCCTCTTTTTTTACACATGTGAACTGGCACATGCACATCTGATAGTGGGCCTGGTTGAAGATGAGAATTGTATTGCTGAGTGAGAGCATCTGGGGACATCTTGCCCGTCAAGGAGTCTCAGGTTCAGTTTCCTTCTCTGTCTCGGAGTTAAGGGAGCTCATGAATTTAATCAACAGAAATTTTATATTGAAATAAGAGCCACTGGAAGTCATTTGCTCCAGAATACTACTTATAAAAGGGGAAACTGAGGCTCAGAAAAGGGTAGGGGCTTTCTCAGTATGATGTAATTTGTCATGGAAATGCCCAGGCTAGGATTCAAATCTCCTGACTTGCTGTCTAGTATATGTGCAGTGAGCCCCTTTGCCTCTAACTGAGAGAAGGTAAAAAAATGGAACCTAAAATATTCTATATAGTTTCCATGTCACAGCCAGGGCTGGGCAGACTCCTGTTACTTCTTCAAAAATAAATATATCATTTAAATGCATAAAGAAGCAAACCATGCTCCAGGATGGGAGGGAGAGTCTCTGGAGCCCATCCCTTCTGGGTCCTGGCTCTGCAGATAGTGCTATCAAAGCCCTGACAGAGCCCTGCCCTTTGCTGGGCCTTGGAGTGAGTCAGCCTTGTACAGGGGCAGGGCAAGCCATCTCATAGCTGCTAAGTGGGAGAAAGGAAATGGCTCATAGTCTATAAACTCGGGTCGTGACTATTATTCTCACACTAAGAAAAAGAATAATGTAAGATGTCTACATATACCCTACATCCCCTCTTGTGTACTGGGGCCCCAGAGAGCTCTCTAAAAGTGATGGCAAAGTTACTGCACTAGATGCCATCTCATCTATTATAAATCCACATTTGTCTCCACATACCAGTCATGGATAATTACCCTCCTCCCAGGTCCACCTGCTTGTCTTTGTACAATACTCAAGGAAATTTCGGAAATTTTTATTCTTTCAAGCTTGTTCTGTTATTCCTGCCTCAATGGCTTAGCTGAAAAAGTACATTTTTGTTTTCCCGTAAATTGACAATACACAATTTCACAACATCTATATGGGTCGTTGTGTTTGTTGTGTTTGTGAAAATTTGCAATAACTTTATATTGTTACTGCTCTAAGAAAGTTATAATTTGGTGACTAAAAGAGAAAGCTATTACAAGTCCAGAAAATAAAAGTTACCATCTTGAGGCCTCAGCTTTTGAAGAATAATATCAATATTACACAATTAATCTAACAACAGTGGATAGTAATGAGATAATGCGTGTAAGGAACCCAGACCTCTGCCCAAAATATGGTAGAGTGTCAAGGAAGTGCATTGTAGAGTACTTTTTTTATTTTTGGTTTTGGTTTTTGTATTTTGTTTTGAAAGACAAGGTTTCACTCTGCCATCCAGGCTGGAGTGCAGTGGCAGGTCATATCTCACTGCTGCCTCGACCTCCTGAGCTCCACCGATCCTCCCAATTCAGCCTCCTGAGTAGCTGGGACTACAGGTATGCACCACTATGCCTGGCTAATTTTTTTTTCTTTTTTAGTAGAGACGGGGTCTTGCTGTGTTGTCCAGGATAGTATCAAACTTCTGAACTCGAGCAGTCCTCCCACCTCTACCTCTCAAAGTGCTGGGATTACAGACATGAGCCACAACTCCTTGCTTGCAGACTATTTAAATGACTAATTCCTGATACTCCCTAAGGGATACTAGACAATAGACACATCTTTAGTGTACTAAACCGGCGACTGTAGGGTTGAGAGGGAGATTAGAATTCAATTTTTTATGACCAAAAAAGACTTAAATCAGGCAAAAGCTTAGGTCTTTTCAACTGTGGGGACCGGGTTGAAAGTGTGCAGTTCAAGGCCCTATAGTTGCTGTTTAACTGTTCCCAGGTGGAAGTCTCTTCAAAGAACTACTGGTGCAAACTACCTGGGGATAAATATTTCCTCCAGAAAGGGGAAAAATGGAAGTTCCCCAACAAAGAGGACCAGGCAAGTCCTTGTCTACTTTCCCTGAAGTTATCAAAAAAATGAGACCCTTGTTTACCTTCAATATTAGGGAAGTCTTGAGAAGTTTGAGCTGTGCCTTTAGAATCCAACATACTTTTCTCCTTTACTGACCAAGTTCAGCTCTCCTGTATACTTCCAAGGTCTGTTGCATCAAGAGTGAGATTTTAAGGGCCTAGAAGCTGGGATCTCAGATGTACGGAAAAGAGATTTCCTATTCGCTCACTGTTAACATGTGGCTGAAATCTTTTGATCTAGTCATCTCCAAAGCATGAGTTGTGGGTCAGAAATTGTTTTTCACATCTTTTGATTTCCTTTGGCATCAGAATATAACCTAGGAATTGATGACTTAAGTGAATGCAAGGTACTTTGGTCTCGACAGGAGCATTTTGAACCAGGTAGGGAGACAGCTATGAAGGCAAGCATTTATTCTATCTATCTATCTATCTATCTATCTATCTATCTATCTATCTATCTAATCTAATCTAATCTATCTATTTTTCCATCCACTTATTTATACATATAAACAAAAAGCATAGAGTATAGTATAATATGTAAGTGGTCAGGGCTATGTGTGTATGGATCGTTTGAAATAAAACTAAAGTGGGAGTATAATTCTACTGCCCCTACAACCCTGTGGTCCCTATACTACCCTGCAAGACTCACTTAACTGCTTAGCTTAATTGTGAGGCTGTTATTGGGGATAGCACCCTGTCCTTTCTGTCTTTCAACATCCCCATAATAACTAGGGAATAGCTTTATAAAATGGCATAATAGGGTCATGTTTACCCGGGTGATATATAAAATTAGACAAGCCACAGTTTTGAGTTTACCCTTTTGAATAAATATATGACAAAAGGCAATTTAATTATTTTTATGAGTCTGGAGGTATCCAGCATGACATTTGGATAATACTTGCCTTCTAGTGTTGAAATCAGAACTTAATAATATAATGAATCAATGAACTTACTAGAGTTCTTAGCACAAAGTAAGAACCCTTTCAATGTCTGTGTGTGTGTATATATGTATATATGATACTGATATGAAATTTAAGTGCACTAGCTCACTTAATCCTTATTAATAACTATGAAGTAGGCATTTATTTGAGTTTTCCAAGTGAGCTAAGTATAGCTTATCATGCATAAGGAAATATCCACAGATTACATACCTAGTATATAACTGAGAAATAATTTTATTTATATTATAAAACATTCTAACAATACAGATGCATATAAACTAAAAACTGAAAGGGCTTATATAACCCTACCTTCTCAATCTCACGTCTCTATGAGAAAACCAGCCTTAGCTGTCTGCTATGAATCCTTTCAAAACATATTTCTGAGAGATGAGAGAAAAATAGGGATGGTGGAAGGAAGGAAGATAGAGAGAGAGAGAGAGAGAGAGAGAAGGAGGTGTGGGGAAATAAATTAAATTATTCTTTCTCTGTCTCTTGAAAGAGCTCTTTCCATTACATTGAATCAAAGGTAATGTTGCCATTTCTGAACTCTTGGAATAAGGAAAGACCAATACATGAAATCATTTTGAAAGTCTATGGCATTTTCAAAATGCAAGGTGATATCTTACTAACTAGCCTTTGATTTATTAGAAACGGGGAAGTGAGTATGGGAAACAGGAGAAACTGGGAAGATCGTCCACATGTCCTGTCCCTGTAAGGTGGAGGCACCCACCTTCAATCAAAAGGGCTCCTTAACACTTTGCTTGCTTGTAGCTCCACTGTCCTGGACCATTAGCTCCGCAGGTATCTTCTTCCCTCTAGTGGTCATAACAGCAGCTTCGGCTACTTCTCTGAAGAGTCCTGCCAGATACATGTCAGGAAATATAATCCACTAATAAAAATATAAAGAACATTTTAACTGTAGTTGTTTGTTTTTTATTATTGTGACTACCAATAAAACTCTCACTCTTTCATCAGTGATCACTCAGGGTGTTCTGTGACCAACACACTTTGGGAAAAAATCAGAGAAGGCATCCATGTGATGACTGGCCTAAACTGAAATGGCCACAGCAGAGTGAACCAGAAGGTTTACAGATATCTTCTACAAAGAGTAAAAGGATTGAAGACTTCTCCAGATCAATGCATGGGAAATAACCATGGATCATATATCCCATATTATGATGAGCAACATTAGGATAAGACCATACCAATTTTTAATCCAGACACAAGCACAGACTACATGAAGCATGTCCAGGTGGAGGCAGGAAAAATGAGAGAAATGATAGGAGCAAGAAAAGAGGAGCCATTTGATCAAGAAAAGTAGAAAAAGGAAATAATTCTGTATCTAATACAGATTAGGCATTTAATGAGTTTTGGTGAATAGGTAAATACCAAATTTTTCCTTAAACATTTATCAGATATTCACTATGATACATACTTATTGAGAATCAAGTAAATAGAGATTTCCAAACACATTGTAGAGAAGTATATACTTACAAACTCAAAGTATTTAGCACCCCAGGCACATAAAACCCTAAGAGTATACAGCACATTTTTACATACACATTATTCATAAACATAGCCGATGCATGCAGAAAGAAGTTTAATGTATATTTTACATATAATTTCACGAACATAGCCTTACCAACCTCCTTCCCCTTTCTGTTAGAGTTACCTGCCTTCATGTGTTCCTTGATATGATACCTTGAGTTATCCTCACACCCAAATCCTCAGCAGAAATGTAAAGTCCCATTTAATGTGTGATAGGTGAACTAAATATTCTATCTCAGTATTCATTTAACAGCATAGAAAGGAGATATTATGTATACATATTCCTTAATGCTTCTTAATTTTCAAAATTGAATATATTACAATAAAAATAGAATTGCATTGTTGGAACTATTACAAATATAAATGTAATGTATTTACCAGTAACTGATACGAGGATGTGAGTGATAACAAAGTGGTTTTGGAATAAAGAAACATTCTCTGAAAAAAAAAGCTACAAACATCTACATACAAAAATGAGTAAGAACACACAATGACACATGCAGTTCTAAGCATTAACAACTTTATTTATGCCAATACAAAGGTCCCAGATTAGAAACCCTAAATCTATCATAGTTTCTTAAATAGTCTCAACAAAGAAAAAAAATCTGTGCTGTAGGATATCCACCTCAGCTGTGATCTTTACCTCTAGGCAGACCTCTGGAAAACCTTTTTGTATGCTTTCCTTGAGTGCATCTCACATCAGAAGAGAGAGGAACTATTCCACATTCATGTTCCTGGCACTCACCCACTCACAGGATTGTGGTTAAAATAGGGACCTATTCCTGTCCTCTTTGAGGACTCAGTTCAGATCATTCACTCACAGACCTCTCATGAGGCCCCATTTTAAAGCTTATTCATGTAGAAATCACTTCCCCTGAGTTTAATCTTTCCAGCATCTCAGGAGACCCCTTGATCTCCCTTTACTCTCTTCTCTGTTTGGGAGGAGTAGGGCCCCACAAGTGATGTCCTTGGGATTTTCAGGTGTTTCCTGAATAATGGATAAGGAAAATTTGAAACTCAAAAACCAGCTGTCATAAGGTAGAGACACCAAGGTGTGGTTATGTGACCTGAGGAGGTTCAGCATCATAATTTAGTTTATCTCAAAGGGTTAGGGGATTATCATTATCAGTTGTCTTCAGGTATCATGCGTGCCTCTGCTGGTCCTAGAGTTTATGAATTCCAATTGCATTTTTATCTTTCCTGTTACTTTGTAAGATTAGTTCCTGTCTATAGGAACTTCAATTGATCTGTCAACAGTCATGCAGATTCATGACATTCAGATTTTTATCTTAAAACCGTATTACTTGTAGCTCATTGTCTTTTTTGGCAGATACACAATGAGGAGCATAGTCTTTATTCACAGAATGTAAAACAAAAACAAAAACAAAAAAAAAAACAAAACAAAAAAACCTTGTGTAATATAAAGAAAATAGTTACCACAAATTTTCATAGCACTATCAAACCTGTGTAGCAGGTTTGTTACACAGGTATACACGTGCCATGGTGGTTTGCTGCATCCATCACCCTGTCATCTACATTAGGTATTTCTCCTAATGCTATCTCACCCCTAGCCCCCACCCCCCTACAGGCCCCAGTGTGTGATGTCTCCCTCCCTGTGTCCATGTGTTCTCATTATTCAACTCCCACTTATGAGTGAGAACATGTAGTGTTTGGTTTTCTGCTCTTGTGTTAGTTTGCTGAGAATGACGGTTTCCAGCTTCATCTATGTCCCTGCAAAGGACATGAACTCATCATTTTTTATGGCTACATATTATTCCATGGTGTATATGTGCCACATTTTATTATTCAATCTCTCATGGGCATTTGGGTTGGTTTCAAGTCTTTGCTATTGTGAACAGTGTGACTAATATCTAGAACCTACAAAGAACTTAAACAAATTTACAAAAACAAAAAAAACAAATAACCCCATCACAAAGGGGGCAAAGGATATGAACAGACACTTCTCAAAAGAAGACACATATGCAGCCAACAAACATGAAAAAAAAGCTCACCATCACTGGTCATTAGAGAAATGCAAATCAAAATCACAATGAGATACCATCTCACACCAGTTAGAATGGCTAGCATCAGAAAGTTAGGAGGCAACAGATGCTGCAGAGGATGTGGAGAAATAGGAATGCTTTTACACTGTTGGTGGGAGTGTAAATTAGCTCAACCATTGTGGAAGACAGTGTGGCAATTCCTCAAGGATCTAGAACTAGAAATACCATTTGGCCCAGCAATCCCATTACTAGGTATATACCCAAAGGATTACAAATCATTCTACTATAAAGACACATGCTTGTTGGCTTTTTAAAAATATACTTTCATATGATGTTCATTAAAACAATTATAATATTTCAGAAGCCACAAAAGTCAGAAAATACAAAATAGTGACTATGATAATTATAGTCTTCAAATTATTAAAAGTGTAAGTCCTCTGGAAAGAATTTCTACAGAAGTAATTCCACTGTGTTATCCAGTAGTATATTTCCATCATTAACCACATTTTTTGAAATTTTATTCTAAGTTCTGGGGTACATGTGCAGATCTTATAGTATTGTTACGTAGGTATGCACATGCCATGGTGGTTTGCTGCCTCCATTCCCCTGTTTTTTAAAATCCAAAATCATATATTTTATTTTCATGTTTCTAAAATGGAGAGCTTTTTCTCGATGGTTTTCTTATCAGCTTTTCATATAACAGGCAAGTAAACTTAGTGGTACTAGCCAGAAATCACTGGCAACTTTGGAACTTTAAGGTAAGCTGGCCTCTATCAATGGGAAAACAGCAACGCTCACTGGTAAGAGAGTCAGGTTTTAACCAAGCAATTTTTCATTAAATATTCTGCCAGAGGTTTAGGAATTTTTCCATGTACCTTTGCATCTACACAGAGCTGCTCCACTGTATCACTGAAAGACAGCACCATTGTTCAGACAACACAAGCAAACAAATCCCAAGGCCAACGAAAAAGACTGGTAGTCTGTTTTAAGCATTAGAGTGTTTCAAATCCTTTAAGGTGTTTTAACTTTACCCTAAACACAAGAAATATGAATCGGGGTTACGATTGGATAATCATTGTTATAAGTTTGTTTTGGCTGAAGAATGAGGAACACATTGGAAAAAGAAAAGAGTGAGTGAGGAGAATATAAGACACAGAGACTACAGTTGCAATAATCCAGGTGAGAAACAGTGTTGGTGTGGATGTGAACAGGTGTTGTCAGTAAGATTGGTTAGAAGTGGATGGAAGAAAGAGTCTATGACTTAGAAAGAAAAGAACTTGGTGACTGATTAAGATGGTAGATTAAGAAGAGAGAATAGTGAAAGATGACATCTGCATTCTGATTTTACATGAATGGAGAGCATGAGATTATATGAAGAGATAGGAATTATAGGAAGATAACAACTTTACTAATTAATCACAGTTATTTCTTGATTGGTCTTTGCATTAAGAGCTGTTTAACAGGCTGGTTTTGAAAAGAGGGAGAAGAATCAGTACACTTCGGGACATTCTGTGTGTGTAAGCAGTCAGGTAGAGATGTCCCGTAGGTGGCTTTATATGTGTGCCTTTAGAGAACAAGTAGAAGGAGAAAAGACATGAAAGTGATTAATAATCAGATTATATTACTTAGATTAGGAAATTTATTTTAAATTACTAGTATTATTATCAAGAGCAAGGGCTCTGGAGCCAGTCTGCCTGACTGTAAAATCTAAACTGACAGGTTCTGAGTTTTTCCAGATTCAGCACTTTACTTCCTCAACTGCAAAATAGGAATGATTAGAGTTGCTGAAAGGATTGTTACAGAGATTAAACAGATACTCCTAAGAATTATTGTGAAAAATCAAGAGTCAGTGTATATATGTTAGCATGAGGACTGAAAATATTAAAAATAAAAGGTAATTTTGCTTTGTTTTTTGATTTTCTAAAAATAGTATATAAGAGGGAAATACCTAGAATGGATTTAAATAAGCAAAGAAACAGGATATTTACATGAGAGTCTCTAAAGAATCAAACAATAAAATTCATCTAGGATATAAAGGTAAATAAAGACAAGAAGGAATCAGAAATAAAAGAGTCAATGTGTTGGAGGTCCTGGGGGTGTAGGAGAAAGCTATATTAGGAGTAACTCAAGGAGAGAGCTAAAAAACGAAAGATCGTGTTCTAAGACTATTTAAAACTTCCCATGTTATTTTTAGTAGCTGCATATTTTATTATACTATATATATTTTTTATGCATATTATACTATATATATTTATGCATATTATACTATATATGCATTTTATACTATATATGTATTATTTATATATATATTATATATATATACTATATATGTATATTATATATATATGTATATATTATATATATACATATATATTATATGTATATTATATATATGTATATATGTATATTATATATATTATATATATACTATATATGTATATATTTATATATATTATATACTATATAAATACTATTTATGCATATTATACTATATATATTTATGCATATTATACTATATATATATTTTATGCATATATATATATTATATGCATGTTTTATTATACTATATATATATATATTTAATAATGCCCTGGGGCTGAATGCTCTTTTCTCCCTAACTATTAAATGTTGACCAGAAAAAAATGTTAGATGTTCATTTTTGCTAATGATAGTGATAATACAATCAATAGAACGTATGAGTTCCAATAGCAATACCCACTCTCTCATAACCTCAGAGAAACACTCTTTAATCTCTATTTAATCTACTATATCCAAAATACTATCATTTTAATAGATAATCAGCATAAAATCATATATGAGATAGGTTTGGTGATTTTTTTGGTACAAATTCTTCAAATTCAAGTGTTTACACTTACAGAAAATTCTGACTCAAGCTAACCAGATGCTACTGATTTGGACAGCACAGCTCCAGACTGTACTACTCCATTCTCAGTTTTCACTCCAGCTGCTCTCTACCACCCTTTCAGACAATGTATCTCATCAAAAAAAAGTTAAGAATAAAAATTATTGCACACATACTTTAAAACTAACACATGTATTAGAAAAGAAAATCTCCTTTCTAGCTATTTTTTAATTAGGTGTGAGAGGCATAATTTTAAAATTCACCTCTCTACCACAGGATTTCCTATCCTAATGTCTGGGACTGTGAATATGATACAATATCATGCTTGGGGTTATACAGATGTAATGAAAGTTACTGATCTGTTGACCATGAGTTAATTGAAAATGAAATTACTTGGGGGAATCCAATCTAATTTCATGAGCCCCTAAAAGCAGAGTTTTCACTGAGTAGTAGTAGAATAGGAAGCCAGACATATTCAAAGTTTGAGAAAGGTTCATGGGCAGTTGCTGGTTTGAAATATAAGGAAGTCACAAAAGAAGAAATGGAAGAACCCCCTAGGTACAGAGAGGGGGTCCCAGATAACAGCCTAAAAAAAAAAAAAAAGAGACCTCATATTTCAGCAATAGAAAACTGAACTCTGATAACTGGGTGCAGTGGCTCACTCACACCTGTAATCCCAGCACTTTGGGAGGCTGAGGCAGGCAGATCGCCTGAGGTCAGGAGTTACAGAGCAGCCTGACCAACATGGTGAAACCCCGTCCCTACCAAAAATGCAAAAATTAGCTGGGCGTGGTGGCAGGTGCCTGTAGTTCCATCTACTTTGGGAAGCTGAGGCAGGAGATCGCTTGAACCCAGGAGGCAGAGGTTGCAGGAAGCAAGAGATTGTGCCACTGCACCCCAGGCTAGGCAACAGAGTGAGACTCCATAAAGAAAAGAAACTGAACTCTGACTATAATCTGAATGAACATGGAAGTGAATTCTTCCCCAGAGCCTTCAGATAAAAGCCCAGTTCTCCTGACATTTAGAATTTGACCTTATGATACTCTAATCAGAAAACTCAGTTAAGCCTAGTGAGTACAGACCTATAGAAGTGTGATATAATAAACTAATAACGTTTTAAGCAGTTCAATTTGCAGTAATTTATGCATTTAGAAAATGCAAAGTATTACTATTATCCATATTTTATTAAGAGCTTGTAGAGTTCTATAATAAACTAATATTTACAGAGTTTATGTAAATTATTATACCAATTATCTAGTAACACAGAATTGTCATATGACACATGTCACTACTGAGCATCAATGGCTTACAACATTAAACATTCATTTTTCACTCTCATGCACGGATCAGCTTATTTAGGCTGGCCTTGGCTGGGCAGCACTGATCATTTCTGCCCCATTTGCTCATGTACGTAGGGTGCAGCTGTATGTCATCTCCATCCTCTTGTTATCTTGTGTCTTTCTTCCTGTATCAATAACACTTTTGTTCTTTCTATTTCTATATTATCTCTCACTTTGCCCTCTCTAACTAAACCCCAGGTGTCTCTTTTGCATCAACCAGACTTTAGCATAAAACTTAGCACAAAATTTTTACTGTTTACATTCTTTTACTAGTCTCTCAAACCTACTGGCTCTAACTAACTCATTGTAGTGAAAACCCGGTTCTACTCTCACTCCAACACTAACATTGCTTACCATACTGACGCTTATATTAATATACCAATGGCCCTGGAAGCAATGACAGAGTTGGACATATTGATTGTAAAGTTATTTATAAAATTTTAATTATTTTATGATTAATGTATTGATCACTAACTGGCTGGTATGCTGATTGTTAAAATGACTTACATGAGAACACTGATTTCAAAATAATACTAATATCCTCACTGGCTAATGTATAAGCTGAAAATGTGGGAGCTACAAAGCAGAGAAAGAAGAATGCAGAAAGGGACCATAGACGGATGTAAGATAAAGAAAACTGAACCTGGAGAACTGCATCAAGAAGAACTGCATCTTTTCTCTCCTGCCTCTTCCAAAGAAAATTTCTATTGAAGGAAAAATGTTCTTAATGGCTTTGAGCTAACGAGAACATCTAGATAGCAACTCAGAACTCTTAATTATTCATGTAAGCACCCATCATATAAAACAACTGTTTTTCTTTCAGAGTTGTCATTTTCTAGGAAATTGAACTTTTATGTTGGAGATTGTTATACCTAGCAGACTCCATAGATACAGATATCTTCCCTCGTTTCTCTATTTACCCTCTTGCAACAACTATGTAGTCGAAGAGAAGTCCAAGAAGATTGGTCATCTTTATTTTCCTCTCGAATACCTCCATTCCATTCTCCCACGGTCATTAGAACCTTCCTCATCTGGAGTATCAGAAATTAAGGGGAGATGTAATTGCTGAGTCCTGGTGTAGAAATTGGTTCAAATGGTATCTTCGAAGACTGCTAACAGGATTAATTTGTGAGGTTATTTGTATTCGAAATTGTCCCCCAATATCTCTCTTGATGCTGGATAATTAGACTACTGGGATTTTTTTTCAAGTCTCCTTTGGAGAAGGAGGTGGGTCCAGAACTGTGTTCGAAAGCCTCATGTTTTCTTTGCAGAAAGAAAACAGAATTGTGGTTTCATCCAGCAGTCGGAAGTCATGCTATCAAACCACCTTTGCCTTGTATGATTCCCCACCTCAAAAAGAATATACCGTGAAACCTACTTTGGTTATTCCTTAACCCTGTAGCCAATAAGCTCACTCAACCTCAGATGAAGCTTCACAGATCCCTCACACTTAACCTTTACTTGGTTTCAAATAAGATTGTTTGTTATCTAGTACTTGACATATGCATTCTTGAGTGATATTTTCTCATAAATGAGTACCGCTGATAAGTTCTTTCAGACAGTAAGTTTGTTTTCTGTCTCTTGGTAAGTCTTGCCCAAGGATCAGAGTTGTTGCTTCTGGAGCAACATAAATCAAGTTAAAACAATCTTACTTACTTTAAGTGTCCTGTAGTAATGTTGAAAAGGGGACATGGTGGAGGTATTCTTTACATCCCTGGCTTTCTCTGGTAATTTGTACTTGAATACAATAATACTCATAGTCTGGCAGAGTGATAGGGATCTGAGAATTTCTATTGTCTTATCAGTCTTGTATTCTAAATTTATCCTGGAACCTATCCCAACTGTGAGATTTTAAAATGAGTATGGGTGCAATGTGGTGAACCATGCAGGTCACATTCTGGCGCTTGACATTTTACATCAGTTAAGTTTCTCCTGAACTGCATTCTGCTCATTGGTCTCTCTAAATAGAAGTAGAATAGCAGTAGGAAATCATGACTAAGAGTCAGTCTGTGGGAATGGCTTAAGTCTGAAAGTTTGTGTGTCCTCTTTGTACTAAGTGAATTACTAGGACTGGCTTGATTTAGGGGAGCTATGATTCGAAGTTAAAATGAGGTGGAGGTAGTAAGACCCTGAGATAATTGGTTTAATTTCAGGCTGCCCTCCTGTCTCATTAGTAGGTATATTGACCCTCTCACTGGCAGTACATGAATCTTCTGCCCCGTGAGTATGAACTCTATTCCTGGAAGCATCACTTATCTTAGAACAGATATAAAAGTAAGTTCCTGCAGACTGCCCCAGGGTTGGGATAGTCTCCCACATGAAGTGGCCCTGTTGGTGGAGGATAAGCCTCCAGAGAATGGGGACAGCTATTATCAGCCAAAATTCAAAGTCACCAGGCTTAGGGCAATGGGAGGAAGTGGGCAGGACACCCAAAGTGTCCTCTGTTTCCTTAAATAGCCATTTATGTCTCTCTCATTCATGTACGTTCTAAGACCTTGTTCATTCTTTTCATATTTCCTGCTGAATTGCCTGTGAAGTGAAAAATTACATCACAGCAGCATAATCTCAGATTGGGCAGAACCTCCCATCTCCTGTAATAAAAGCCTTCTTTGGTGCAGTGTTTCCTGACATAATCTTGGAACTTTTTTATATATAAATTATGTAAATCAATATTTATTAGAATATCTGTTCTGAAAGTACTCAGGTTGCCATATTATTAGAAATTATTTAACTTTTTTAAATCAAAATATGTTTCTGGTCTTCCATTCCTTGGCTCCTGGCCTGAGCTCTGGTGTCACAGCCTGTATCTAACTGCTGACCTATTTTACATATGGCATATAGGAAGGCAACAGTCAGGTATTATAACCTTATATCACTAACGATTCAGGAAGGTCTCTATCCTAGGAGTTTTGCTGTTTGTTGAGTAAGTCTGTGCTGACAATATCAATTTCTCTTTTTTCTTCTGTGTAGTTTGATTCTATTATCTGTCAGCCTTCCAGATTCCACAATAATCTCTGAAGATCCCATCCTTTAAATCATCCTCTACAGGCTCTGATGGTTAATTTTATTTGCCAATTTGACTCAGCCATAGGGTGCCCAAATATTTGTCAAACACTATTCTAGGTGTTTTTGTGAGGGTGTTTTTAGATGAGATTTACATTTAAATTGGTAGGCCAAGGAAAGCAGACTGTCCTTCCTACTGCAGGTGGCTTCGTCCAATCAGTTGAAAACCTGAATAGAACAAAAAGTCTGACCCTTGCCCAAATCAGAGATAATTCTTCCTGATTTATGGCCTTCAAACTGGAATGTAGACGTTTTTTTCTGCCTTTAGATTGGACTGAAACATGAAAACTTCCTGGGTCTGAAGCCTGATGACTTTTGGGTTGCAAGCATGGCCTTCAGACTTGGAGCGGGACTAAACTACAAGAGTCTCTTGGGTTTTAGACTTGATGACTCACTCTGCGTGTCTTGGGACTTGCCTTCCTCCATGATCATATCTGTTAATTCCTTGTATTAGGTTGGTGTCAAATTAATTGCAGTTTTTGTCTTTTTTTTAATGCAGTGAATCACATTTATTAATTTCCATATTTTTATGTACATTCTAAATTTTTAATTTTTGTTTTCAGTTCTGAGGTACAGGTGCAGGACAGGCAGGTTTATTACATAGGTAAACCTATGTGAAGGTGGTTTGCTGCACATATCAGCATATCACCTAGGTGTTAAGCACAGCATGCATTAGCTATTTTTCCTAATGCTTTCCCTTACGCCACCTCAACCCGTGACTGGCCCCAGTGTGTGTTGTTCCCCTTACTGTTTCCATGTGTTCTCATTCTCATTGTTCAGCTCCCACTTCTAAGTGAGAACATGCATTGTTTGGCTTTCTGTTCCTGCATTAGTTTGCTAAGGATAATGACTTTCAGCTCCATCCATGTCCCTGCAAAGGACATAAGTTTGTTCCTTTTTATGGCTGTATAGTATTTCATGGTTAACATGTACCATGTTTTTTTAATCCAGTCTATCATTGATGGGCATTTGTGTTGATTCCATGTCTTTGCTATTGTGAATAGTGCTGCAATGAACATAGAGGTGCATGTTTCTAAGTAGTGGAATGATTTATATTCCTTTAGGTATATACTCAGTAATGGGATTGTGGGATCAAATGGTGTTTCTGGTTCTAAATCTTTGAGGAATTGCCATGCTGTCTTCCACAATGGTTGAACTAGTTTACACTCCTCCCACCAACAGTGTAAAAGTGTTCCTATTTCTCTGCAACCTAGCTAGAATTTGTTGTTTGTTGACTTTTTAATAACCACTATTCTGACTGGCATAAGATGATATCTCACAGAGGTTTTGATTTGCATTTCTCTAATGATCAGTGATGCTGAGACATTTTTTATGTTTTTTTTTGCCACATAAATGTCTTCTTTTGAGAAGTGTCCGTTCATGTCCTTTGCCCACTTTTTAATGGGGTTGTTTGTGTGCTTTTTCTGTAAATTTGTTTAAATTCCTCATAGATTCTCGATATTAGACCTTTGTCAGATGGACAGATTGCAGAAATTTCCTCCCACTCCATAGGTTGCCTGTTCACTCTGATGGTAGTTTATTTTGTTGTTTAGAAGTGCTTTATTTATTTATTTATTTTTATTTTGAGATGGAGTCTCAGTCTTTCATCCATGCTGGAGTGCGGTGGTATAATCTCAGCTCACTGCAAACTCTGCCTCCTGGGTTCAAGAAATTCTCCTGCCTCAGCCTCCTGAATTGCTAGGATTATAGGTGACCACCACCACACCCAGCTAATTTTTTGTATTTTTAGTAGAGATGAATTTTCATCATGTTGGCCAGACCTCTCTCAAACTCCCTACCTCAAGTGATCCACCTGCCTTACCCTCCCAAAGTGCTGGGATTACCAGTATGAACCACCATGTCTGACCTCTTTAGTTTAATTAGATCCCATTTGTTAATGTTTGCTTTTCTTCTAATTGTTTTTGACATTTTTGTCATGAAATCTTTGCCTGGATCTGTGTCCTGAATGGTGTTGCCTTGGTTTTCTTCCAAGGTTTTATAGTTTTGGGTTTTACACTTTCATCTCTAATCTATCTTGATTTAATTTATGTACAAGGTATAAGGAAAGAGTCCGGTTTCAATTTTCTGCATATGGCTAGCTAGTTCTCCCAGCACTGTTTTTTAAATAGGTAATCCCTTCCCCCATTGATTGTTTTTGTCAGGTTTGTTGAAGATCAGATTGTTTCAGATGTGCAGTCTTACGTCTGAGTTCTCTATTTTGTTCCATAGATCTGGGTTTCTGTATTTGTATCAGTACCATGCTGTTTTAGTTACTGTCACCTTGTAGTATAATTTGAAGTTGGGTAAATCCAGTTGATTCTATTTTTCTAAAGAGCTATGACTAACATATGGCCATCTCATCTTATTTGTTTTTGATGCACTTTGCTACTAATCACTGTCACCTGTCAGTTTGGTGGCACGTACTAGAATTCTGCAGACAAAACTCCTAAATTTCCCATAAAATAAATTTTATCTATGAGTTTATTAATAACTATGACTTTGTCTAAGGATTTAAGCTATGTAATCAAAACAGATTTACATTATTTA
This sequence comes from Cacajao melanocephalus, assembly GCA_963573385.1. Taxonomy (NCBI): domain Eukaryota; kingdom Metazoa; phylum Chordata; class Mammalia; order Primates; family Pitheciidae; genus Cacajao; species Cacajao melanocephalus. The sequence continues at coordinate 43,400 of CAUYLG010043479.1, forward strand.
ATTGTACATGAAGACCTCTGGGTCCTTAATCATTTCTAATCATCCTTGGTGCCTAATTTAATATTCATAGAATCTAGTAGTATCTTTAAATACATCACCTTTCATTTACCCTATAAAAATCTGCATCTCTGGTGAAGGAACCCAGCAATTATTTGTTAATGAGATGAATAAAGTTCATGTGTTTATATCTAGTATAAATTCATTTTATATGGGAGGAAAGTGATCTGTCAACTCATTAGACCATACATATTTTTTCAGTGTGTCTCAGATTCTTCCATGTCTTCCTAATCATTTCTAAGATTGGTTTATTTATTTTGTCTACAGTAATGCACACTTAACCTTTCATTTCCTGACTCAAATTAAATATTCCTATGGCATATTATCCCTTCAAGTCCATACTATACAATTATAGTATTATTTGGAAAAGAAAGGATGGTATTTGGCAAAGGCTTTTTTTAATGTATATTCTTTTACACCTTAGATTTCCTATAACTACATGCTACTTACTTATCTTAAGAGGCACCATGAAGTTTATTCCTTATGAGGTCCTTCTCTATATAAGTTATATTCTTTCAGTCTTGAATGATTGAAAGCAGAATTACAGGTTTAATCTACTGTAAGAAGGTGGTTCACCAGTTTGCTAGTCAACTGGGCCACTCTGAATTCTACTCTTCTTATGAATACTTATATGCAGTGTTTTCTGGGAGACAGTGTTATAAATAGGCTTTGTTTTTTAAATTTTATTTTGAATTCAAGAGTACAAGAGCAGGTTTGTTACATAGGTAAACTTAGGTCATGGGGTTTGTTGTACAGATAATTTCATCCCTCAAGTATTAAGCCTAGTATCCTTTTGTTACCTTTCCTGATCCTCTCCCTCCTCTCACCCTCCACCCTCCAGTTGGCCTCAGTCTGTTATGTACCCCTCGAAGTGTCCATGTGTTCTCATCATTTAGCTCCTACTTAGAAGTGAGAACATGTGGCATTTGGTTTACTATTTGTATATTAATTTGCTAAGCCTTCTAATGGTACATAGCATTTTACCACAGGAAGGCTTGTAGGAAATCATAGAAAGTTCTAAATTTTATGATGACAGTAACATAGTGTGCTTATATTATGTTTATGTTGATTGTTAAAATGGGTTTCAAATAGGAAAACATGTCTAAGTGGATTTCCACCATGTAACCTTCTGTATAAATGAGTAAAGATAATTGTTTAGTCTTCCCTCCAGATGTCTTGCGCCTGTATTCATCCTACAGCATCTTCTCAATGAATTTAGTTTCTCACCTACTTTCAAATCAGAAATGAACCTCTTAACAGGGGAAATAATTTCATAATCCGTTCACCAAATGGCCAACTTTCCTGCCATTTTTAGGTTCCATTTCCTGTATTTTAGGAAAAGAGGCAGCTCTTCTACCTAATAGTGTTTTCCAGTTTAAATTTTAGGTTAGAGAAAATTCACATATCTGTAACAGAGACGATATAATTATTAACAGTCTTTGGTTATAAGTGACTGAAACCCAACTGAAAGTAGGCTGAACAAAAAAAGGAAATTACAAGAAGAAGACTTTATTAGACTGTGGAATCAAAAAAGAATTCAAACTGTCCTTGTTATTGAGTCTCAGGAAAACATGGGATCAGGGATTTGAAGATTCTTTTTATTTATTATCATTTCTTTATCTACAATTTACTCTAAATGCTTATTATAATTTTATAATTTGAAGTCACTTGCCTGATGGAAAACATTGTCATGAACAATTCTCAGCGTTGCATTTTAGTATTTTTACCACAACAAAAGGATTACTATTCTTTTTACAATGTCATATTGAAAAATTTTTTTAAAAAAGTTCTGTGGTTAGGAGTTTGGAGATACAATGGAAAATATCAGTTTTCATAAGGAACAATATTTTTGGAGCAGAAGGAGAAGAAATTTTCAGAAAAAGGAAGTAGGTACTACTTCTATAAGCATGGTGGAATACAAGGCACAAAATGGAAGCAACTTAAGACAGATTATTTTAGTGGAGTACCAGTCACACCGGCCTTATAGTTAGAAGACATAAATGTGAATCACAACTATACCACTCATAAATTTTATGCCCTTGGAGGGGATATTTAATTTTTTTATATTAAATTCACCCCCACAAGAAAATAGTGATAATATCTACCTCACAATATTCTTATTAATAAAATAAGTTGTGGATGTGGTAGAGCAGAAGTTGAGGGACACATGATTGCTTTCATGAATGACTGAAAGCAGGACAAAAACCTACCATCACATACATGCACTCACACTCACAATTTAGCATTCAGACTGTGTTGCTCAGATGACATGGAGTCACAAGGATGAAAAAAACGATAAACCCCATAGTTTTTTTCTACACGCTCAGTTCTTCCACAATTACATTTCTTAATGAAACAAAATATAAATAAGGATTACAGTGTTTTTTTAAGTTGGATTCTCTGAGAAAAGCCAGATAAAAATAGGAATTCAGGCGTGTGTAATTTATTAATGAGTGCTCTCAGGAGACAGGGAGCAAAGAAAAGTCGCATAGCCAAAGGAAGGAGGTAAGCAAGTGCACAGTCACAGCGGGAGCTTAGCTTCAGAAGCAAGAGGGTCAGTATTGGCCTATGGCCTGCTTCCTGGGGAGCAGGGTCCATTTTCTTCATAAGACGTTTCCTACTGAGTTGAGAACAACACCCTGCAGAATGCAGAAACCATGAACAATGAGCAGCCAACATTCACAGGTACACAGTTATGTAAAATAATCTGGGCAAACACCAAAGACATAAACAGTATCTTCCATACAGTTCCCTCTCCTGTCTCACTGATTAAAGTGTAAGTAAGACATAACCTCTCTCTTTCTATGATATTTTAAATTGAGTGATGGGTCCTTTCCTAACACATCAGACACATGTGAATCAAATAAGAAATGAAATTATTGTATTTTTTTGGGAAATTTGCACTTATAAAATGGAATCAGACTATATATGTACAGACAGCAATCATTCTTCAAAAAATGCATAAACCTATTTTTTGAGCCTTCAGACCTCGTTCATAGCAAAGAGAGGGTGAAGGAACTGTCTCTTCCACTAATTCAGACTAGTTATCCATAGGTAGATATCTGGGGATGGCTTCAACATCAGAGTTAACAACGAGGGTAGTAGGATAAGAATGAGAGCAAGATAGAAGGAGGTACTGACTGTGTCTATGTCTTCTTATTTATCCATGATTCCTCTTCTCACATTTTTTGTTAAAAGTTTGTAGGAAGGAACTGTCTTGGGAAATAAATGTGAGTTTATGGTCTTTGAGACAAACTCATGATCATTTGATGGAGAAAGAATCACTTACCATCTCAAGTAGACTGTTGGGATGATAAGTGATTAGGTCAGTAATCAAAGACTACATTAATTTTTTTGCAGGAAAACTCCTGGACTTCAGTGACCAAATTTATAGGTTCCCATTGTTTATATGGACATCTGCAGAGGGATTCATAAGAGTTGGAAATTGGATTTGATATAGTAAACCAAACTCTACTCCATTTCACTTGAACCAATGAATAATTTTATATTCTTATCACTGTTCCTATCTGCTAACTTTATACCATGAAATAAACATGTTAGTTATATTACAGACACACAAATAGATGCCTAAGGTATTGTTATCACAATAACTTACTGGAAATCTTAGATAAATATTCAATATACAGTAATGAAACAAAAATTTGTGCAAACTACATTTAGTTAAAGATTTGGGCTTAAAAAGATGCCTTAGGGAAATTTGAAACTCTATTTTAACACCAATTTTACCAAGACATATGAGCATGCATGTTAGATATGAAACTTCTTTGCTCTCCTCCTAAATATTAGAGTTTTTACATTCTGTGAGCATGACTGTGATGATTAGAGATCAGGTTCCAGTTCTATGGGTAGTAAAACAGTGAAGAATACCATTCTGAATCTGCTTGGTCTTGACACTATATATTATAGGATTCATTAGTGGAGGGAAGAGAAAATAGACATAGCTCATAGTGAGGTGAACAATATGTGGAACCTGCTTTCCAAAACGATGAATCAGAGACAATCCAGTCACTGTGACATAGAAAACCAGGACACAGCAGATATGGGAGATACAAGTATTGAGGGCCTTGGCCCTCTCCTCTCTGGAGGCAATGCTCAGGACAGTCTTGAGTATTAACACATAAGAGATGAGGATAATCAGAGAATCCAGCACAAATATAAAGACCACAAGCACAACTGGATATAGTCGGTTGAAGGTGGTATCAGCACAGGCCAGTTTAATGACATCCTGGTGAAGGCAGAATGCATGTGAAAGAAGATTGGAGTGACAATAGGGAAAAAAATAGAGGGGCGTGATTGGGGGAACAACAGATACAAATCCTCTCATCAGAACTCCCAGCCCAATCTTCATTATTCGAGTGTTAGTAAGTATATAGGCATATCTAAGAGGGTTGCAGATGGCAATAAAACGATCATAGGCCATGATGAGCAGAACACCAGACTCCACAAAGGAAAGTGAGTGTATAAAGTAGGCCTGGGAAAAGCAGGCTGCACTTTCAATCTCCCTGTGATCCAGCCAGAGGACTCCCAGCACGGTGGGCATTGTGGTCAGGGTCATCCCCAGGTCTGTGGCTGCCAGCATGGCGAGAAAGAAGTACATGGGTTCATGAAGACTGTGGTCTTCCTTAATGAGAAGGAGGAGGGTGCCATTGCCAAAAAGGACAGAGATATAGATGAACAAGAAAAATACAGAAATCCAGTGATGAGTTGCCTCCAAGCCTGGAAAACCAGTCAACAGGAAGGAATGGGAGCTGCTGTTGGACCACATCCTAAGTTTATATATAAGAAATGTCTTTCTCTTTCTGTTGTTACCACAATGCACAGTTCTACCTTCAAGGTAGCACTTCGAACATGTCATTCTCAGAATTTTTTCCTGAAGACAATAATGACATCAATCTAAGTGACTGTTTCTCAAAATACATTCTTAAGGTTACCTGTAGTGTTTAACTGCACATTCCAGGTGCTATCTCCTACCTACTTAATCAAATTCTTGGCGTTCCAACTGTTTCTATGCATTTAAGCATTCTCTCCAAAAATTGTTTATGCAAACTTCAACTTCTAAACTGTTTCCCATAACTATGCAGATTTTAAAGAATACGTATTCTATGCGGCATTCAAGTGGATTTCAAGGAACCCAACACTAACTTTTTTCTAGTCTACTACCTAACCTGTAACTGCCTTCACAGTAGTGATCCCTAATCCACATTTTCCTGTATATGAAGACTTATCTGAATCATCAGCTAAAGTCTCAACAGCCTAAGAGAGAAAAGTGTGGGAAGAGAAACTCTTCCACTACCCCTGTGGCTGAGGAGCAGACAGATTGAGAAAGAGACATGTGATCTCCCAATTTCATGGACTAGTGATGGGGAACAGACATTCATGATTAGTGTGAATTACCCTCTTGTTGGATCCTGCAGTACTACTCACTCCTTGTGACAATGGCTCAATCTAATAGTTAGATAATCGTAGGCTTTTTGGCTGGAATAACTGATTAGGCCAGCCAAAGACATCACTGAAAATAGTTTATCTCTTTCAGTTTAAACATCTTACTGTTTTTTATTTACAAGTAGTGTCTTTTTCTTTTTTAATTATTTTTCTGTAGGGCCACTGAAGTAACTCCCTAGAATCTGATCTCTTTCATTTCAAGCTCTCCATTTGTATTTACACAACAATCTTCCTGGTTTCCTTCCCTTTATCCTCAGCCATAGGCCTCTGAATCTGTTCTCCCCAATATTGAGTGAGAGCTATTTCACTGTTTAAACAGGGTACTGCTTTTACTGAAGAGATAAGTCCTTTGAGAAGGTTTTACTATCCCTTCTGACACTAGACCAGGGGCTTCTTGCATATCTACATGTTTATTTGCTTTGCTCAACACTTTGCAATGTATCTAATATGTGGCCAATATACATTCCTTAATTCACCTAATATTTTTGAATGCCCATCATGTGACAGCGATGACATTTAAAGCTCTCTAGAATTACATTGCAATAAGACAAAATCCCTAATCTTAGAAACCATAAATAAAGTTGAAAAATAAATAAGACAATTTTAAATAAATATGTTTAACATAAAACAGTACTACTTAATGGAGATTAATTCGATGGTATTGTATACAGGTTAGTATAGCAGTTTGAATGGCTTAGAACTCCACCTATGAGAAAGTTCTATTTGAGCTGAGACCTGAATAACAACAACAACAAAAAACCTGACCATATACAGACCTAGAGGAAGACTGTTCCAGAGGGAAAATCAGCATTACTAGAGTTTGGTAAGAAAACAGGAGAAGGGCAATAGATAATGTCAAAGAAGCAGGTAGTCATCAGGTGTCACAGGGCCTTATGGACCACAATGGGATTTTTTGTTTTGTTTTGTTTGTACTATAATAGAACATTTGGAAAATTACAATGGAAAATAATGATGTGATATATTCTGATTTGTATTTTTAAATTACTTGCTTACACTGCTATGTGAATAATACTAAGCAAGAGATAAGAGATGAGTTAGAGAGCTATTTTGAAAATCCATATGAAGAGTGATGGCGACCTTGACTAGGAAGAAACAGGGGAAATGAAAAAAAGAGAAAAAATAGAAAACGTTAACAGACAGAGACATATTTTGAGGTAGTGTCAAGATTTGCTGATATATTAAAAATGGGAGTGAGGAAGAATGAAATGAGGTTTCACCTAGATTTCTTCTAGAGCAAATGAAAGAATGGTAAAGCCATTTACCCAAAAAGGAAGTCTGAGGAGGATCCATATCTACTTGTGAGGAAATCAAGAGTTATTAGTAAATATAGCTGAATTAGAGCAAACCCATGCCTTGCTTTTTTTCTTGTCACATACCAGAACAGCTTCTTCAAGTTGTTTTTATCCTAAATTAAAAAGATAGTCTTATCCAAATGTACCCCTTCAGAGTTTCTTTGTCAGCATAAGGCACTACCCTAAAAATGCCACCAAAGAAAATGATCCTCTTACCTTCCACCCCTACAGATGAGATCTAACTGTAATTGTTTCAGTGAAGAGGTGCCAGACAACTGGGTATGAGGCAACAATTCAGCACTTTTGGCTTGATGTTAAGGAATAAAAAATTGAAAGAATCGTTTTTCAGCATCCATATTCTGTCCTAAGACTGAGACACATAAACCAGAATTCAGGGTCTATTGAAATATGTAATGAGTGTTGTATGTTCTCCAGTTACTAGATGCAAAGATAATCCAGCTTCGCTCCTCCTCTTCTGTGTTCTACATACAACTTCTTTTCTCTGTAAACCTCCTTACTTCTCTGACCTTTCAGCAATAATATCCTTTAACCCAATCTCTCACTGTATCTCAGCTTTGTGAAAAATTCCTTGCTATAAAAGAATATGCAGTGCGAGTGATGAATCAGTACAGGGAAAGCTAAGCAAAGTGTAAGGGAATTATTGTATTTTGCCAATAACCTGCAACTTAAAGTTTCCCCTTCTCCATTCCCAAGAATTCCATGCAGACGTACCTTGTAATGCAGCTAGAATAGTGATCTGTAGAATCACTCTACTTCGTTTTGTGGAAAATTCACATGTCTTCAGCTAGTCTCTGCTCTTGGTTTCTGAGAAGAAAGACCATGAGGGAAGAAACAAAAGCTGAGGAAAAAATATAGGGAAGGAAAGAGATTACAAAGACTGAGGATAGAACCAAGAAGAAGATGCTAAATTAAACACCTAGAAAATCAGATAAACTTCTGCCATTTGCAGCTATAATTTTTATCTGGTTTGTTTAAAAAGTAAAAGCTAGTAGAAGAAGAAAGAGATGCCTTCAGGTACATCTCTTAGAAAGGAAAAGAGACATATGAGAGGGTCAACCATATTCACATCACTGAGTACAGAAGGTCTTAGGTACTTGGAATTGCTTTTGAAGTGCTGTCAACTTCCAGCTGAAATCTGTGCACTATTGAGATCCTTCGCTTCTTCTTATCTCTCTCTGGAGTGCTTATAGAGGAGTCTCTTAGCACACTCTTTATACATCTGGAGGTATTACACCATACTCCCCTGTACCATAACTTGATTGATGGTGAGGAGGAGCAAGGCTATTGTGTCTTCCCTAAAGACTCAGATCATGTGGTTCTTTCACAATATCTGATAAGAAAGCCAGTCACTGAGGTTATTAATAAAGACAACGCCTTCCCAGGTGTCTCCCTTTTATAGCCAATTTAGATCTTAAAAAATATTTACTCTGTATTAACTCCTTCTATGAGGGAGCTGGAACACTTAATTAGTCCCCCAAGCTCTTAAATAATCTGTTTCCAAATAAGTTACTGGGCTAATCAAGTCACTTGTAGGAGCTTTATGTGTGGGTAATCAGAGAGCCTGCCTTCATAGCCCCAGCAGACCCTGTTATCACCTTTGGGAGGCAATTTATTCTCTACATTTACTTCAAAGGTGGAATGTTTCCCAGTTTATCTCAAGAGGAAGCTATATATCTTCTTGGCCTACGTAACCTGAATTTCAGTAATATATCCTGCTTGGTTTATATCAGAGAAAGCTTGCAAGCAGAGAGCTAGATAGACTAGAGTCAATATAATAAAATACAGGTAGCCTTTTCTAGAACCCAGTGTGAACCCACAATCTGTGGTTATCACTAACTATTCCCTTGCTGAGTTTAGCTTACCAGAAATTTTCTCTTTTCCAGGGAATACAGCAGGCATACTTATCACACGGTGCTTCAGCCAAGCACACCATGTCACTTTAGTCCCAGGATCTATAATATTTTTTGTTTTCCCTCCAATCCTGATAGGAACCACTCTTCCTGCTACTAGTTTTAAGGGGAAATATACAAATATACACAAATATATAAATATATTACCAGAAGAACAAATTTCCTTTCACTGAATAAATTTTTCAGCTGTTACTAAGCTTTGTTATAATTAATGTAATGCTCAATGCAAATCAAAGACTCTCACCAGCTATTACAAATTGAATCATGTCCCAACCCAAAATTCATATGTTAAAGTATTAACCCCTAGTACCTGAGAATGTGACTGTATTTAGAGATAGCGTCTTGAAAGAAGTAGTTAAGTTAAAATGACATCATTGGGGTGTATCCTAATTGAATATAACTTGTGTCCTTATAGGAAGAGGAAACTTGAATATGGACAGATACAAAGGGAAAACCATGTGAACACACAAGGAGAAGATGGCCATTTACAAGCCAAGGAGAGAGGCCTCAGAAAAAAACCAACCCTGCCTACACATTGACTCTGGACTTTTAGCTTTCAGAACTTAGAAAAAATTAGTTTTTGTTATTTAAACCATGCAGTCTATGGTACTTTGTTATGGAAGCTCTGGGAAATTAATTCTCTAGCAATGTAAACATGGGCAAGCTACTTATCCTTTTCAATACTGAATGTATATTTCAGTGTAAACTTAATAAATATGTATAGAAATTAATGTTGCCTATTCCAAAATCCTGATGATACACAGGCTTATAAGACATTCTTGGATATTTTCTCAGAGAAATGAATGTTTATGTCTATACAAAGATCTGTATATGAGTGTTAATAAAAGGGTTTTTGTTTTTTGTTGTTGTTGTTGTTTTTTTTTGTCATTGCTGAAGACTGGGAACAACCCAAATGTTCTTCTATAGGTGAGTAGATAGATTGTGGTACAACTTGCAAGAGACTGCTGCTTAGCAATAAAAAATAACAAACTATTAACAATGGAACTAGTGGATATATGTCAGGAAAATTCTGCTGAGTGAAAATAAGGCAACGATTTCATCTATGTAGTTTTATTGAAATGTTAAAATTATTGACATGGAAATCAGATTAGCTGTTGCCAGGGGTTAGAGATAAAGGAAGAGGGAAAAGGAAGAAGGGTGGGTGTTTCTAAAAAGAAGTAGTATGAGGGAGCCTTGTGGAGATAGATAGGTTTACTCTGTATTTTGACAGTGGTGGTATGCACATGAATCTAAATATGTAATAAAATTGCATAGAACTATATACATATATGCAAGTATGAGTGCATGTAAAACTAATGACATTTAAATAATCTGTGTGAATCATATCAATGTCAATTTGCTGGTTCCGAAAGTTATTCAAGATGTAACCACTAGGTAAAAACTGATTGAGATGTCCACAGAATCTCCCTGTATGTTTTTTGCAACTTCTTATGAATCTATAATTATTTCAAAATGAAAGGTTAAGAAAACAAATGACCTTAAAGTGAAGAGTTTATTTTTTTTCTTTTTTATATGGAAACTTTACTGAAGCTCTAGATAAGCATCAGTCTCCATGAAACTTTGGTGACCACATGTGCTGTTGAAAAGCAGTAAAACCCTGAAGATATTTTTGTAATATCTAGATAATAAGTTCTAATTGTTCATTGGCTTGTAAGTGATGAGAACTGGAATTAGATTGGACATATAAATCCGAAAGGTCTTGGAAAATGACCTCCAAATATAAGATACTAACAAAGAAATTTTTGTAGACATGAGATACGTAGCCCAGAATCCCCTGTAGAGAAAGACTTTCTGGCCGGGCGCAGTGGCTCATGCCTGTAATCTCAGCACTTTGTGAGGCCGAGGCTGGTGGATCACTTGAAGTCAGGAGTTCGAGACCAGCTTGGCCAACATGGCAAAACCCCATCTCTACTAAAAATACAAAAATAAGCCAGGCATAGTGGCAGGTACCTGAAATCCCAGCAACTCAGGAGGCTGAGGCAGGAGAATCTCTTGAACCTGGAATGCGGAGGTTACAGTGAGCCAAGATTGCCTCACTGCACTACAGCCTGGGTGACAGAGAGTGAGACTCTCAAAAAATAAAAAGAGAGAAAGAATTCCTGACTTGCTCTGGGAGTGTGGTCAGCAGACAGTCTTCAACTCTCAGCTCATACAGAATCCTCAGCTGCACAGAACCACTTTGCCCAAGGCCAAGACCTCTTTGGGGCAACTCCTATCTGATGACTAAGGCAGGGTTTTAAAAAACTGGCCAGATCTAAGATGGCCGATTAACAACAGCTCAGGATTGTAGCTTCCAGTGAAAGCGCAGAGAGCGAGTGGGCGCCGCAATTTCAGACAAGTTTCTGTGGCCCACAAACTGGGAGATTCCCGGCGGAGGAGCCACACGTGTCACCAGCGCGACTCTTTTGGCCGGCGCAGCTGTTTTGCCGGCGCCCCAACGGGGCACAGCGCTTCTCAGTGCAGAGTATACACGACTGGGCGCCCTTTGAGTCAGCTCGGCTGGTCCCACCACCGCAAGGAGAACAGCAATTGGAAGTGCTGAGGACCCAGAGTTTCACAGTAAACACAGCTGAACCCGGGAAGACCAAGCTCTGTGGGGAAGGGGCGTCCGCCAAAGGAAAACTAACAGAAAAAACTTCATCACCAACAAGCCGGACGTCCACTCAGACCCAATCTGAAAGTCGGCAAT
>CAUYLG010043483.1:0-40700 GCA_963573385.1 Cacajao melanocephalus
TGGGTTAGTACATGTTCTTTTAGCTCACAGAAGTTTCTTATTATCCACCTTCTGAAGCCTGATTCTGTCAGTTCATCGCACTCATTCTCTGTCATGCCTTGTTCTCTTGCTGATGAGGAGCTGCGATCCCCTGTAGGAGGAGAGGCATTCGATTTCGGGTGTTTTCAGCCTTTTTGCACTGGTTTCTTCCCATTTTTGTGGATTTATCCACCTGTCGTCTTTGTAATTGCCGACTTTCAGATTGTGTCTGAGTGAATGTCCGGCTTGTTGGTGATGAAGTTTTTTCTGTTTCTTAGTTTTCCTTCAGCGGACACCCCTTTCCCACAGAGCTAGGCCTTCCCAGGTTCAGCTGTGCTTACTGTGAAACTCTCAGTCCTCAGCACTTCCAATTGCTGTTCTCCTTGTGGGGATGGGACCAGCTGAGCCCAACTCAAAGGGCACCCAGTCCTGTATACTCTGCACTGAGAAGTGCCGCGCCAGCCAAAAGAGTCACGCTGGTGGCCCATGTGGCTCCTCCGCTGGGAATCTCCTAGTTTGTGGGCAACAGAAATTCGTCTGAAATTGCGGCGTCCACTCGCTCTCTGCACTTTCGCTGGGAGCTACAATCCTGAGCTGCTGCTAATCGGCCATCTTGGATCTCTCTCTGCCTGGTGATGAAGTTTTTTGTTTCTTAGTTTTCCTTTGGCAGACGCCCATTCCCCACAGAGCTGGACCTTCCCAGGTTTGGCTGTGCTTGCTGTGAAACTCTCAGTCCTCAGCACTTCCAATTGCTGTTCTCCTTGGGATGGGACCAGCCGAGCCCAACTCAAAGGGCACCCCGTCCCGTATGCTCCACACTGAGAAGCGCTGCACCGGGGCGCCATCAAAACAGCTGTGCTGGCCAAAAGAGTCGCGCTGGCGACCCGCATGGCTCCTCCGCCAGGAATCTCCCGGTCTACGGGCAAAAAAAATTCGTCTGAAAGTGCGGCGTCCACTCGCTCTCTGCTTTCACTGGGAGCTACAATCCTAAGCTGCTGCTAATCGGCCATCTTGGATCTCTCTCCACGAAGCAAAGTAGTTTAAGTGTCAAACCCCACGGCAGGGACTGTAAATGCTGAGTATGTGTGGTATGAGTCCCTCACCAGTCAGGAAGAAGCTAGGAGTTGGAGTTTCCTTTCTGTTTTTAAGGTGCCATGCTCAGGGTAGGATTAGTGTGCTGGTATATCTCCACTTTTCCTACCTGTTTTGATGTGGATATTTTCTCAGCCATAAGGTGTGTAGGTGTTTTTCAGCTGGATTCTGGCTTTCTCTTGAGAGAGCTGATCCATGTATAGGTATTTACTCAGTGTCTCTGTGGGAGGAAGGACAGTCGGGAGCCTTCTGTTCCACCCTGTTGCTGACATCATTCCCCTTCTCTTTTAAAATAATTACTTATTTTGATTCATTAACTACAAATGGTGATAATATAATTATCAGTATTTTGCCTGGTAATGAAATCAGCTTGTATCTCTCTCTACCCACTTGGCTGTGTGTGACATTACTTTTAGCCTATCTTCCTAGTGGTATTACAACTCAGACTGGTTCTGTCCTAAAAATGAAAACATCAGAAGTAAACTGACCAAACAGAGGTTTCACTTATCTGAAACTTCTTTTAAATGTAAAAATAATTAAGAGAGTCATTTTAAATTCAGCAGAACTATATTTCATTTTTGAACAGTAACTTAAGCAATGCATTTTTTTAAGCCTTCCTGTTGTCAGTGTTTTTAATAAAGCATATCAGAAATAAGGTCATCCAGTGGATTAGAGTGTATCAGTTCAAGCCCCTTAGGATGATTCAGCATATTGCTACCTGGGCTTTTTTTTTTTTTTTTTTTTGAGGCAGTCTTACTTTGTCACCCAAGCTTGAGTACAGTGATGCAAACTAACGTTATTGCAACCACTGCCTCTCAGGTTCAAGCGTTTGTCCTGCCTCCGCCTCCTGTGTTGCTGGGACCACCGGCATGTACCACCACACCCACCTAATTTTTCATGATATACCAGGGCATTCCTTTTTTTTTTTTTTTTTTTTTTGTTACCCAGGCTAGAGTGTAGTGGCATGATCTCAGCTCACTGCAACCTCCACCTCCCAGGTTCAAGCGATTTTCCTGCCTCAGTCTCCCTAGTAGCTAGGATTACAGACATACTCCATGACGCCTGGCTAAATTTTTGTATCTTTAGTAGAGACTGAGTTTCACCTGGTTGACGAGGCTGGTCTCGAACTTCAGACCTTGTGATCCGCCCACCTTGGCCTCCCAAAGTGCTGGGATTACAGGCTGAGCCACTGTGCCCAGCCTGATACCAGGGCAGTCTTAAGAAACTTTCTCTAAACTTTAGATATCTCCTGTCTTCTACAGAATCAAATACACATTTCTTGGTTGGAAATTTTAAATGCTCTTAGCTATCTGCCTACCTTCCACCTCAGTTAATATTCTTGAGACCAGTTTAACAAATCAGCTGTTCAGTGAATGTTCCTTACATCGTTGGTTCATAACTCAGCCCGAATCCATTTAAAGTCCTTGCCAGCCCACTAGTGTAGGTTTTGTCATCCTCTGGCAGTTAAGTCACATTTTGTCTTGTAATGTTTCTTCTCTTATATTTATTATACCAGTTAGCTAAGTGACATTGAGCAAAAGACCATACATCTCTTGCCTCAATTTATGTGTAAAATGATTCCTGAAGTTTTTTCTCTACCTTTAAGAAGATAATTGTTAGATTCATATTTGTCTCCAAAACCTGATTGTCAACTCCTTCAGGCCTGCAACTTGTTAGTTTGAAACAAACTGTAGTGATGTAGTGGGACACTTCTGAGCATTGATGTTCACATTTGTAAAATGAAATAGGTCACTAGGAAATAATTCACACCCTGAGTCTGCTGAGATGGAGGAGCCAAAAAAGGAAAACCCTGCCCTGCCCTGTCTCTCATAGACAACACTCTTGTGTTGTGTCACTCTACTAGCATCATCCTGTTCTTCACTGCAAAAGCCGGATTTTAAGTCCTCCATCTGTGTCTCCCTTGCATTCATATGCTTCAGGGGCAGTTAACTCCATCTTTGTCTGCTAGCATTGAGTTTAGGTTATGAACACACATGCTAATCCAATCCAGCAATTGACACGGTCAATGGATATGTGGTCCAAATTGAGCCACTGAGATGCTGCAGGCTTTTGGCAAGATCTCTTCTGTTAAAAATGAGACTCAGAAAAGAGACAGTTCTCCTTTTTTCTGGAGTTTCGCATTATCTGGAGGTCATCGCACAGCCTGAGGATGAAACAAATAAGCAGGATGACAGAGCCACGAGAATCTCAGAAAGGCCAAGGGGAAGTCCTGGTGTAATACCCCTTAACTGTGGACATCTTACTTGAGATAATTTTTCTTACTATCTAACCATTTTGAGTAAGACTTTTCAGTTGAAATTAAAGTATGAGCATGGCTGTCAGCTCTCTGGACTTTGTAAACAATGGTGTTTTGATTTAACTTAACTCAGCTCATTCCATGTCTGTTTCATTATCTGAGAATCCTCATTTGAAGCCTCTGGTTTACTTTTCTCACTGTGACATTCCAAAGTAGAGGGGAACAAAGAGTGCATGTATGTGGCTGAAAGTAATTCATGGGCCAAATGAGACACACAAAAAGCACACTGGATAATGAAAGGTGAAATTAGTGTAGTTTTCCTTCCAGGGATCTATATTTTATTATCGCTCATAATTCTTTACAGTAATGTTATGCTCTGTACGCGTTAGAGGTGAAATCCTGGAAGCTAAAAATAGAATGTATTGGGTTCAAATATAGTTGTTTAGTGTGAAAGCAGGCTTTGAGCCTAAAAGATCCTTGCTTGGCTTGTTTAATATAACTTTTATATTTGGATTTTATGTTTAGTGAGCAAATTCACATAAATCATTTTAGACAGTTACTTGAGTTGTGTACTGAGAATGGGAACAATATAAGTTTGAAGGTGGTAAAGAGGGATTATTTTGCCATTTTGTTTCCTTTAAGGAGGAGGAAGGAAAGGATGAGCTATGTTTATGTTGTCTCGAATGTTTCCTAGTCTAATGTTTATAAAGGTGGATTCCAGTTGAATAACCTTACTGCTTGGTAGTCTGTAACTTGCACTATAACTGCAACCATTTTTAAAAGTGTTATTTTGCAAACCTGTCAAGAATGTGATTTCTTTTTTTTGAGTGTGATTTTCAAGCTCCTTGTCAATGCATGCTTTGACACCTTATTGCTGGAGAAGCCAAATTGCTTGGTATCTTTTAGTAATAGATTACATATTAACATTTTTAGTTACATTCAATGTTAATATGTATAGTCAGGTTGTTAAATGTTCCCAGTTTTCTGGCTGATTTTTAGCTGAGTACATGCAAAGTACGTAAAATGATCTGTTACTTACTTTGAGATTCCAAAGAAATTATAGTCCACAAAAATAGGGCATTGTGGTGTATTTTTATTAATCTTTAGGGCAGTCCTTTATTCTGAGATTATATCTTTCCACTTCTTAGTGTTTTTAAAATAAAAAATGGTAGTAGATTTTTAAAAAATGACCTTAGTAAAATTAGAAGTTGACAGTTTCTTGTATCTATTATTCGGAGGAAAATGTTACTGGGCTATAACACTTTAAAGTCTGGAACAATACATTTAGTGGGAGATGAATAAACTGAAGTTTCCTCATTAGGCAGCTCATGGAAAGGCATATAGTACGTATTCGAATCTCCTCCCAATCAATAGATTTCTTCCTGCTTTACAAAGTTTTCTTTGAGTGGAGTTACTGGAAGTCATGCTATATGATACAACTGTAAAGTTAAATGCTCTAGTCATATTGTTAAATAGAACTCATTTTTGATCAAAAAGGGCTATTGACTTAAGCGATCTATCAGGTGACAGTTTGTATTGTGACACCCATGTCTGTAGTAATTTCATTACTCTTTGTGTCTGGGTTTAGAAAAGATAGACTCACAAGGTCAATGATTATCTTGGCATTTTAGTTACATCAGAGACACTTCCTCCTGTACATATGGTGAGCCACTAAGGAATAAAAAGACCAGTTGGGTTACTGAGGGTTTTTGTTTTTGTTTTGTTTTAAAAGCATCATTATAAAATTTATCATAGCAAGAAGTGTTCATATGGAATCATATTAGTGTCTTGGCACTGTCATCTTAATAAATTCTTAATGTATGTTTTCATTCTGCTGTTTACCACTGATCTTGAGTTAAGCTACAAAGAAGGCCCCAACTGTGCTAGTTATCCAACTTTGCTAAAAAAACCTTTTAATAGAATATTTTCCATTTTATTTCACTAATACTACTGTTTCATGATCCCCATGGATTTACCTTGTCTCTAAGGTGAGATACTGTAAAAACCCTTTGTTCACTGGGTTCGGTGGCTCACGCCTGTAATTCCAGCACTTTGGGAGGCTGAGGTGGGTTGATCACTTGAGGACAGGAGTTTGAGACCAGTCTGGCCGCATGGTGAAACCCCTTCTCTACCAAGAATACAAAAATGAGCCAGGTGTAGTGGCATGCACCTGTGGTCCCTGCTACTTGGGAGGTTGAGGCAGGAGAATCTCTTGAAGCCAGGAGGTGGAGGTTACAGTGAGCCAAGACTGCACCACTGTACTCCAGCCTGGGCAACAGAGCAAGACTCCATCTCAAAAACAAAACAAAAATACCGTTTTATTCACGTGTATGTCGCTTTTGCGTTTGCAAAGGGCTTTCATGTTCTTTATCTCAAGTGTGACTCTAACAACAACCTTTATTAGTGGACAGGGAGAGCACACTAAAATAAATAAAATAAAGTAAATATTATTATTTTACAGATAAGGAAACTGAGAAGTTAAAAGACGGGCGAGGTTACACCACAAGTAAGTATTGGAATGAAGACTTGAAGCTAGGATCATTGGCTTTAGTAGAGTTCAATGTTTCTCACATTATTTTCTGTAGAACGCTAATCCCACAAAATATTTATGAGGACAGCGCTCATGGTCAAATGAGTTTGACATATATGTCAATACAGTATTTTCCAGTTGGATGTTTACAGTACACATTACTGATAAGACCAGTTTACCTTTGTTCAAGCTGGTATTTCTCAAGTTTGTTTGCATGTAGAACCCCTTTTTAAAGCAATGACTTTAAACATCCTAAGAGATCAGTATTTCTTAAAGTACACTTTGGGAGAATATAAGTGTAGTAACTTCAATGCTATGCTACCGTAATCTTGCATGGGACTTTTCTGTGTGGCACTTTGTAATTTAAACTTCCTTCTCTATTGTAAAATCCTGTCTTCGTGAAATACACCAAAATAATCCTGTTGGTCACTACATTGACAGCATCTTGGTAATGTCTTAAAGGGAGAGCAAAGGCAGGATATTTTGGGTTCCTTGGGTGTCTGTCTTATGGTGGGTCTTTTAATTTGGGGGCTTATGATTAGACAAATTTGGGGATAGGATTTTAAAGTGAATCTTGGCTAGGTATGGTGTCTCACGCCTGTAATCCCAGTGCTTTGGGAGGCCAAAGTGGGCGGATCATCTGAGGTCTGGAGTTTGAGACCAGCCTGGCCAACATGGTGAAACATGGTCTCTACTAAAACTGCAAAAGTTAGCCACACACGGTGGCATGTGCCTGTAGTCCTAGCTACTTGGAGGAGAATTGCTTGAACAACAGAGGTTGCAGTGAACCGAGATCATACCACTGCACTCCAGCCTGGGCAAAAAGAGTGAAATTCCATCTCAAAAGTAAAATAAAGTGAATCTTGAGAAGTAGACATTCAATACTATATTCTGAAAAAGGAATATTTACTTTGACAAGGGTAACTTCGGTAGTTTAGTCTTCAGATAAATGATTATATCTTGAAATGAACAAATAAAATTATTTGCAAATTTACCTTCCTGGGTAAGATTCCTAAAATATTAATGTTATATGAATGAAGACAGTTGTTGATATTGACAGTAAGCTGTGTGGGTACAGATGGTTTCAGTTCTTAGTGTATCTTCTTGTGATATAATATGAAATATATATTTGGTCTTTGCCCCCCAGTTTCTGACACAGTTCCTAAAACTCTTGCAGTTTCCTTAGTGATGGGCTGATAAGTGTATCTTTTAAAATCTTATTCCTTGTTCCTGACACAAAAGCTTGTCAGAAGCTTGAGATCTCTGGAGTGAATGATGAGTCCTTTTATATTTTAATGAAAAGAGTGGTGGTGAAAGCCCCTAAATGTTATAGTTTCAGAATAGGGACTGGTTACCAGGGAAATCAATCTTGTGATTAGAAGACTGAAATTTTGAACCTTACCTCCTGACCTCCCAGGAGAGGAGATGGCCTGGAGATTGAGTTCAATCACCAATGATTGAATTAGTCATACCTGTGTAATAGAACTGCCATAAAAAACCCTTAATAAAGGGGTTCTAGGAGCTTCTGGGCTGGTGAACACATGAAGGTGCAAGGGGGGTGGTATGCTTAGAGAGCACATGAAAACTTGTATCCCTTCCCACATACCTTGCTGCCCTTTGCATCTCTTCTCTGGCCGTTCCTGAGTTGTATCCTTTATAATAAACCAGAAATAATAAGCATTTCCTGAGTTCAGTGAACCATTCTAGTAAGTTATTCAACCTTAGGAGGGGTTCATAGGGACCCCTGATTTATTGATGTCAGAAATGTGGGAGGCTTGGGCTTTTGATTGGCATTTGAAGTGGAGTAAGGAGGGCAGTCTTTTGGGAATGAGCCCTTAACCTGTGGGGTCTGCACTGACTCTGTGTAGTTAGTGTCAGAATTAAATTGTAGGACACCCTGTTGGTATCCACAGAGAACTGGAGAATTGCTTGGTGTGGAACGCTCCCATACATTTGGTGTCAGAAGTGTGAGTATAGAAGAAAAAGTTTTTCCTTTTGACTCCCTTATTGCCATTCTTTGGCCTAACCTGATGGATTAACTACTGAGGATGTGATCAATCTAGAACTTCACTGCTATTTATAGTATCGTGATCATGCATCATTTCCCAGATGGTTGTTTCAACATTCAAGTGTTAGGTTTTTCTGTTCTTTTTGTTGGATGATCATTTGTTTAATCATATGGTAAGAACAACAGTTGGACAGCAGCATTTAAAACTTAAGAACATACCATCTGAGCCCCTGAAACTAAAATATACCAAGAGATGGATTATGATCAATTTGTTGTCTTCTAAGCCATGAGTCAGGAGTATCCAAGTTAAGTCAGAAGAACAGATTTTATCTTCTGTATAATGAGTCTGCAGTATCAGGTATGGGATTATTAGTCAGATCATAAAATTAATTAATTTTATGATTTCTTTGTTAGCTCACCAGATCTCTTTTGTATTGTTAAAAATGCCAGAGACATCTGCAGGGCCATAAGCATACCCTTTCCCCCTAAAATAGCACATTTTCTCTCAAGACATCAATATTATAACTAATGGGCTCTTTTTCAGTTCCATTTTCTGAACATCTTGGGCAGGGAGTTCTATAGTCGCGATAGCATTGTTTATTCTAGCTTTTCTGCTTTTCTCTGAACCATAGCATTCAGGAGTTTCTCTACCTCTAGGCCTCTTACAAAGTGAAGAGGCTTGAAGACAGCAGAAAGCAATCCAGAATTTGAGTGATTAGGGTTTTGATTTTCAACCAAGACCCACTTTTTCTCCTTTCATAAGAGAAAACTTACCCTTTTTCCAAGAGGGTAAGTTGATTAATCAAAACATAATTTGGGTGATAACAGAGACTATCCTGAGGGCAGTTAGGAGTTTACCAAGGTAACAAACCTCTATCTGATTTGCAGGTAGTAGCCAGTAGGTTTTTGTGTAACAAATCCACTCATCAGTGGCCACTCAGTCATCTGTTTTTGGTGAAAATACTCCTACGGGTATTGTCAAATCCTTTTGATTTGGGGCCACTTATGAAGAGTGGTCTGGCTCCAGGCAATGAAATTTATAGTGTCAAGACTATTAATTAGGTTGTTCTAAAGTGAAAGAAAGTAGTGTGTTTTACTTGCCAAATTGGGTAAAGTGAGATAGTCTCCAAATATGCATAATCTGTTCCCTAGTTCTCTTTCAAGCTTTCTGTCTGTGGAAGTTTGTGTACAAAAGCTAGCTCCCACAAAAGATCCCCTCCCACAAAAGGTCCCAAGCATAGTTTTGGTGGAGAGAGGAGCTTTTTTTTTTTTGGATATACGATACGATACGATACGATACGATATGATACGATACGATATGATATGGGATTTTAGATTATCTGGCTATTTGTCTCTTATTTTTCCAAGAAAATCATCTGATACTCATTACAAGAAAATGGAACTATCAGAAGCTGGGTGACTCCTCCAAAAGGAAAATGTGTGTAATCCCAACTCTCAGTTTGATTGTATGCTGTATTTTGTCAGTTCATGAGTAAATTGTTTCTCTTCAGAAGACCAGGTCTTTGGGTTTCGGGTTGTGTGAAGTTAGTTTGGGAGGATTTGGGGGAAAGGCTGCTTATACCTATTGATAAGATTGGATGTTTAGCATGAGTTCCTTGCAATATTTGGTCCTGTCTGCTTGCCAGTAGTGTGTAGAGTCTAGAATCAGATGTAATATTCCTAGATGCCTGGGCAGGCCTGTATTTACTCATAAAACAAGAGTTGATAGAACCTAGTAGACTTATTAAAACTTATGGTAACATCTTAGACCATAGAACTTTGAGAGTCCCTGGGAACTTTGCAAAACTGAGATTCAGAATTTTATTTATTGTTTTTTTTTTTTTTTTTTTGAGACAGAGTCTCGCTCTATCGCCAGGCCGGAGTGCAGTGGCGCGATCTCGGCTCACTGCAAGTTCGGTTTTCCGGTTTCAAGCAATTCTCCTGCCTCAGCCTCCCGAGTAGCTGGGACTACAAGCACGCACCGCCATGCCCACCTAATTTTTTTGTACTTTTTTTTAGTAGAGATGGGGTTTCACCATGTTGGCCAGGATGGTCTCAATCTCTTGATCCGCCCACCTCGGCCTCCCAAAGTGCTGGGATTACAGGCTTGAGCCACCGCGCCTGGCCAATTTTATTTATTCTTTACTTTTCTTGGTTATTGGGGCATTATAGATAGGGAAATTTCTGATTAAGTGGAGGGGCTTTGCAAAGCTCTTTAATAACAGTTCTAGAAAAATTTCTACCAGTCACTTGGAGGTGTTTTAAATTCTCACCTTGGGATTTTTCACACCCAAGAGTTGTACGAATTTTGCCTTTGTGTGCAGGGCCGGTTTGTGGATAGAAACTCATGGAGAAAATTTTTTCTCTTTCTTTTCCAGAGCCAAGGTGAAATAGGCACATTTCTTCCCTATCTCTGTCTCTGAGGGCTATTTCCTGGTTCGACTGAAGGAGTTGCTGGTGGGTGTCATCTGACCTCTCAATCTCGTGCTAGGGTTTTTCTCCAGTGCTTTTGTGTAAAGACCAATTAACTAAAGACCCAGTCCATCAGTGACCAGCAGAAGCTCCAGTGGTAGCTGTTAGCTCTTGGACTTGGCTACCTCACTGAATTCAAGGTTTTGCTTCATTTTTAGCTTTAAGGAGATTCTCAAATGTCCAGCTGTGAATTTAAGGAGATATAAAAATTTTTTATCCAGAACTTTTAGACATCTGTCCTAGGAGTTTTTCTCAAGTTATTTGCTCCACTAAATTGCCTGAAACAGAAGTACTACTCTGTTCTCTTTTTTTTGAGACAGCTTCTCAATCCGTCACCCACCGAAGCTGCAGTGGTGCAGTATTCGCTCACAGCAACCTCTCCCCCACCAGGCTGAAGAGATCTTCTCATCTCCCATCTCATGAGTAGCTGGGACCACAGGCAAGCACCATCACACCTGGCTTTTTTTTTTTTTTTTTTTTTTTTTGTATCTTTAGTAGAGACGGTGTCTTACTATGTTTCCCAGGCTAGTCTCAAACCCCTGAGCTCAAGCAATCCATCAGCCTTGGCCTCCCAATGTGCTGGGATTACAGACATGAGCCACCATGCCTGGCCTACTCCTCTCTTCTTTTTGGTATTGTTGGTTTATACTTAGAAAAATTTTTACTGTGACTTTAATGGTGTTTTGGAAGATTAAAGATTATCAAAAATCTTTTATTATTGAAGGTTGTTCAAATATCGGGGCCCTCTATACTAAAGCACAGGGATGATGATGTCACAAACACAATTGAGTTTAAGGTTAGAGCTGCATTGTGAAATTAAGTGTGATGCTTTTTTCCGTCCTTTTACTATTGATTATTAAGTTACTTGGGTTTGGTGGCTGAGTCTATGTGTGTTAGGATGTATTCTTATATCATTTCACTCATTTAAGCTATTATAACCAAAATAGCTTCAATTGATAAATTCTCACTTTAGTAAAAATTTAAAATGCTATGAAATAAATATTACAAAGTTATAAATGTTGGGAATTTTACTTCTGGATATGTTTTCCATAATGTTAGACTTAAAAGGCTAAAGAGTAACCTTTTCATGGGCAGAAGATAAATTGTAGAGAAAATGCTTGAAAGCTATCCTCTGAAGATTTTTTTAGATAAAAATGTAAGTTTTGTAGCAGAGGAAAATATAGTTTATTAAGATGGTAAAAATAAAATTTCTTTTACCTTGAAAAGGGCATGTTTGTAACAAGTTTTATGCCTAAGTTAGGACTGACTCAGCAACAGATTCTCAATCAGTATGGCAAAGTACAAACCTTATTTATTTGGGCTGAACAATAAAGAGTTCTGAACCTGTGATCTGGGCTTCATAGGACCTAGGATCCCTGAAATTATGGGAAGTTTTGCATATATATTTATATTCATGCATTTTCCTGGGGCCAACCCTCCTTGGCCC
The DNA here is from genome assembly GCA_963573385.1 of Cacajao melanocephalus. NCBI lineage: Eukaryota > Metazoa > Chordata > Mammalia > Primates > Pitheciidae > Cacajao > Cacajao melanocephalus. Next base: position 11,825 of record CAUYLG010043483.1, read on the forward strand.
TCACTCCCCCTTTGGCCACGTACACTGTGCATTGTTTGAATTATATGGTGCTCCTGGCCTTACTGAAGTGGGGTTTACATTTGAGAAACCATTTTCGGAAATGTTAAGCTTGCATCTCATAGTTTGAGAAATTGTAAAAGATCAATGGAAGCAACATGATTTGACATATTGAGGAAACATGCCTTACAGGTTGGGATTTAGAACCTCAAGTCATCCTTATCAGGTGTGTTAGGTATGGAAGTGAGTTAAACAGTGTTTTTATCCTTATCATTTACACTAAAATCCTTTGTGTGTGTGTTTACCATACTTGGAAGAGGCCATCCATCCCAGGAGAAGAAGCCCTTTTGCCCAATTATTATTGGTTGAGGGTGCCCAGGTTCTTGGTGTTTTGAACAAAGAATTGGACAAAATGCACAAAGCACGGAAAGAATGAAGCAACAAAGGCAGAGACTTACTGAAAATGATACCGCACTCTCCAGGGTGGGAATAGGCTTGTGCAAGAGGCTCAATGGCCCAGATACAGAATTTTCTGAGGTTTAAATACCCTCTAGAGGCTTCCGTTGGTTACTTGATGTGCACCCTATGTAAATGAATAGGCCAAAGTGAAGTTACAAAGCTATTTACTCTGTGTATGACCTATGTAAATGAAGAGGATATTTCCTGTCATAGCTGAAATGTTTCCATTTGATTTAGTTTTTTTAGATGAAGTCTTGCTCTTGTCCCCGAGGCTGGGGTACAATGGCATGATCTCGGCTCACTGCAGCCTCCACCTACTGGGTTCAAGCAATTCTCCTGTCTCAGCCTCCTGAGTAGCTGAGATTCCAGGCATCTGCCACCATGCCCAGCTAATTTTTGTATTTTTAGTAGAGACAGGCTTTCACCATGTTGGCCATGCTGGTCTCAAACTCCTGACCTCAGGTGATCTGCCTGTGTTGGTCTCCCAAAGTGCTGGGATTATAGGCATGAGCCACCTACCACGCCTGGCCTCCATTTGATTTACTTCTAAGAAGTCCTTGGGTTCACTGCCCCCAGGCCCTATTTTCCTGCCTCACAATTATCCTCAAAACTTTGCGTGGTTCCTTGAAGCAGATTTAAGACACGCTATGCTTAGCGGTTGACTAGTTGACTATTTCCAGCTGATTTTTCAGAGTAACAAGGAGCTTGGACTGGCTACCTGTAGTCTTACTTCATAATTCTTTTTTTTTTTCTTAAAGAACAAACATCATAAAGGAAACCTGGGGAGAAAAAAAGCAACAAAAAGTTTTGTGTGTAAATTATAAAATAATGTGATTGCAACTGGTATAAGTTGTTAGGCAGCTGTTTTGTCAAAAATTAACAATAGGGCTGAATTTGTTACAAATTAAATTGGAATTTTGCTTTGATTGTGTTTCTTTTAGGCTTCTCTGCTTTTTTGTTGCTTGCATAAATGAACCAAACATTTTCTGTCTGATATCTCATAAGAGAAATCTCTTACTTAAAAAATTAAATTGTAGGACTTGTCTTTCACATAAACAAGTCTGAAATACATTTTTTTCTATTCTAGGTCAAAATTATTTCATTTTTCATCTTTGTTTCTGACTAATGATGGACTTCTTTAGGAGCTTATATACTTAAGAAGTTTTCGAGCAGTGCTCATGAGGTCTTTTGATAGCCTTTTTTTCCATGTGGCATAAAGTAAACCCATCCTAATTTGGTTCCTGAGCTCTTTTTACGGACAAGGAATGCCATCTTTGCTTGTTTTATCTGGAATGATTGGTCTGTATCTGGTATAGATGGTTCATTGGATATAATTCTTATTTGCAGGCATTTTTATGAGTATTTTGTGAATTTAATAATGCATTCCCATTCATTGGTATCTATTCCATATATGTCCTTGATAAGTTTGTCCTGAAACTTGTCCTTAAGGGCAACTTTGTACCTTTTCCTTGGCTTCAGTCTCTATCATCCTCTTCCTGCTTCCCACCATTCCCTACCGTCCTCCAAAGCAGAAGAGGCTTGCACAACTTGTGGCCTGCCAGCCCCACGAGGCCCAGGGCGCTTTGAATGTGGCCCAACACAAATTTGTAAACTTTCTTAAAACATGAGATTTTTAAAAATTTATTTTTTAGCTCATCAGCTATCAGTGGTGTTAGTGTATTTTATGCATGGCCCAAGACAATTCTTCCAGTGTGGACCAGGGAAGCAAGCCAAAAGATTGGACATCCCCTGGTCTACAACAAAGGGTGATGAGCAAGTATTTTATGTGGTAGTGATCCCATTGTGCTAAAGTGAGGGATCAGGAGAATTGAAAGGGAATGGGGGTGACGGTGCATGGGGAATACCGTGATGTGTTATTGAGTTGCTAAATTGGATGACTGGTACTCAATCTTGATGGACTCTTCTTTTAAATGTGTCTCGGAACTGTTTGCCTGGGAACAAAAAGAGAAAACATGTGTCTGTTGACATCTCTCCTATTGCTTAAGTCTGGCCAGGCAAGCATTAACTAAGGGATGAGACCAAAAGGATTTGCACCTCTCACTTGTGGTACATAAGAGACGTCCAATAAAATTTTGTGGAATTAGTGGGACCCAGCTCAAATCTTAGCCCATAGTGTACATTCAGTGACTACTGACTTGAAAGTTATAGCTTTGAAAATAGAAAACGCACAAGTAGCACATTATTATTTCTGTTTTTTCCAAATTTGCTAAACAAATAGGTTCTATTTTATATTATGTTTTAAGCAAGATGTTGTTCGGATTTCTAGTGTCCAACATTCCTCCTACATAATTTATACATTGATATCTGTAGAACTTAAATCCAGGAACAGTAAGGTCTTCCCCATAGCCACTCCCTTCAGAAATGTACAATATTTTCACCTTATGGAGCCACTTTTTTTTCTAAGCTTCAAAAAAACTTTTATTTTGAAATATGTATAGACTTACAGAAAAGACTTTTAAAAATAAGGAAATTCACATTGACATTATAAACTAATCTGCAAACAATTCAAATCCCAACAGTTTCCCCACTAATGTCCTTCTGGTCTGGGATCTAACCAGGATTCCACAGTACATTTAGTTGTCATGTCTCTGCAGTCTCTCTAATCAGTCTTTGTCCTTCATGACCTTGACAACTTTTGGAGAGTGCTGGGCAGTTATTTGTAGACCATCCATCTGTTGGGATTTGTTTGTTGTTTCCTCATGATTAGAGTGAGGTTATGCATTTTTTACAATAATGCCGCAGAAATGATGCTATGCCCTTCTCGGTGTGATGTCAAAGTGTACATGATTTCAAATGTCTTATTACTGGTGACGTTTACTTTTTCTTTGAGATGGAGTCTCATTCTGTTACCCAGGCTGGAGTGCAGTGGTACGATTTCGGCTCACTGCGACCTCCACCTCCTGGATTCATGCAGTTCTCTTGCTTCAGCCACCAGGATTACAGGTGTGTGCCACCATACCCAGCTAATTTTTGTATTTTTAGTAGAGACAAGGTTTTTACTAAACCTTGTTGGCCAGGCTGGTCCTGAACTCCTGACCTCAAGTGACCTGCCCACCTCAGCCTCCCAAAGTACTGGGATTACAGGTGTGAGCCGCTGCACCTAGCCTAGGTGATGTTTACTTTGATCACTTTATTGAGATAGTGTTTGTCAGGTTTCTGCACTATAAGGTAACGATTGTTCCCTTTGTAATTAATAAGTATCTTTTAGGGAGATACTTTGACGCTATGGAAATAACCTATTTCTCGTACCTTTGTCTACTGATTTTATCATCCGTTGATAGTTCCCTGCAACAGTTATTAACTATGATATTTGCTTAGTAGTGATTGTTTCCATCATTTTTTTCACATTTATTAATTTGAAATGCTAATTTATTTTTTTTTATCAATTTGGACTTTTGGGCATAATCTATTACTATCATTATGTATATTATTACTGAAAGTGTTTCCACCTTAGCCATTATGAGCTCCTTCTAGTTAACTGCTATGACCTTTTTATTTTGCGACAGAGTCTCGCTGTTGTTGGCCCAGTTTGGAGTGCAATGGTGTGATCTTGGCTCACTGCATCCTCCACTTCTGGGTTCCAGCAATTCAGCCTCCCGGTTCCAGCAATTCAGCCTCCTGAGTAGCTGAGATTATAGTCGCTTGCCACCATGCCTGGCTAATTTTTATATTTTTAGTAGAGACAGGGTTTCACCATGTTGACCAGCTGGTCTCAGACTCCTGACCTCAGGTGATCTACCCACCTCGGCTTCCCAAAGTGCTGGGATTACAGGCGTGAGCCACTGCACTGGGCCTCCTATGTCCTTTTTTAGCATACCCCATCATTTTTTGAGCACTCCTTTCTGGCGTCAGAAGCTGTTCCAGGCTCATCTATATTTTCTGTTCTAGACCTGAAATCAACTGTTTCTCCAAGGAGCTTTGGTTCCTTTAATTAGAGACTGGTATTTAGAAACCAAGATCCTACAACTAGGGGTGCTCATTGCTTCTCAGATGACAGAGCTTGAAAATGCATATATGTGTATTAACTCATATATACACACATACATAGTTCTTTTTTTTTTGTAATAGATAGAATACTTAGGATAGCTTTCCATCTCGCCCTCTTCATTTGTCATATTATTCATTTGCAGTACAATTAAGTTCACTAGTTACTGTTTATTCCATTTTGGGTTGTCCCCTCACATCCGGGTTTATTTTAATCATTTATTTATTTTGGGTGTTTGTGAAACATTATACAATTTTAAGAGCAGGTGTAAAAGTTTTACTCCCCCTTTATCACTGCTAACCCTGTTTCTTTTTCGTATTCCTTTCTGCCCTGTTCCCACTTACTCTTATCCAGTCTCATTAATTTATGGTTTATTATTTTGTACAAGTGAATATATATATGAAAAAAAAATATATATATATATATATTTAGATTCCTTTCTGTTTTGCATGAAAGGTAGCATACTATAGATACCCTTTCACATTTTGCATTTTAAATTTAATGTGTCCTGGAAATCGCTCAATAAAGTTCATGGAGATCATCATTCTTCTTTATAGCTGTATAGTATTCCATTGTGTTGGCTGCATCATAGTTTATTGAACTATGAATGAACATTGAACATCTAGGTCGCTTCCAATATTTTGTAATTACAGTGCTGTAGTAGATAATCTTATGCATATTAATTTTATGTTGTTGGAGGTTTAACCTCAGAGTAGATTCTTAGAAGTAGAATTGCCAGGACAAAAGTTAAGTGCGTCTATAATTTTACTAAGAGTTGTTAAATTTCCTTCCAGGAGGAATCTTCATTCTTACCAGCAATGTACAAGAATATTTTCTCACAGCCTTGACAACAGAATGTGTTGTCATAGTTTGTATTTTTTGCCAATCTGATAAATAAGAAATGGCATCTGAGTGTTGTTTTAATGTCCATTTTTCTTTTTTTTTTTTTTTCTTTTTGTGACAGAGTCTTATTCTGTTCCCCACGCTGGAGTGCAGTGGCATGATCATAGCTCACTATATCTTTGAACTCCTGGACTCCCCTACCTCAGCCTCCCAAATAGCTGAAACTACAGGTGTGCACCACCACACTCTGCTAATTTTTAAAATTTTTTCTGTAAACATAGAGTCTTGCTATGTTGCCCAGGCTGGTCTCAAACTCCTAGGCTCATGCAATCCTCCTCCCTTAACCTTCCAAAGGACTGTGATTACAGGTGTGAGCTACCATGCCTGGTTGCATTTTTGTAATGCTAACATTTTTTTCATATGTTTAAGGGCAATTTGGTATATTTCATTTTATATATTTTGGTTCAGTTGTCTGTTCATACTGGGTTTTTGGTCCTTTCTCCCTTGATATTCAAAAGCTCTTTACATATTAGGGATATGTCTGTTGCCAATCTTTTCTCCCAGTTTGTCAGTTGTCTTTTGACTTTGTTTATGGTGATGGTGGTATTGCTCTTTTACCATTTGTTATATTTCGTTTTTGTGTGGTCAAATTATATTTTATTGCCTCTATTTTAAGTTTTAGTTTCTACACTGAGATCGGAGAGTAATTTACTCATATTTTCTTCTAGTATTTGTGTAATTTTATTTTTTTGTACTTGGATCTCTGATACATTTGGAGTTTGTTCCTTTGTGTGGCATGAAATGCAGATCTAATTTTATTTATTTTTTCCAGTTGGCTACCCAGTTGTCCTGGCACCATTTATTAAAAAGTACATCTTTGCCCCAGTGGCTTGAGATGCCACTTCCGTCATGTGCTAAATTGCATGGGATCACCTGTAATGTTCCCTTTCTGCTATTTTTACTTTGTCATGGTGTGATTTGTCTTTTGCTGTCTGTTCATTGCCTGTGGCGACAAATGTTTGTTCTTCTGAAAGAATAGTTAATTATTGCAGCAATAATCTTGAAAGCTAAAGCAATTTACCGTCTGTCTGTGTGTTTATAAAACACTGTCACCCAAATTGAACCTACAGCTCTGAGATATGACTCCTTTTGTCTAAATGTTATCAGTGTCTGTTCTATTGCAAAATCATTAGGCTGAAATGAAGCTTTTTAAAATTAGTCTCAGTGCTACTTTGGAACCATTGTACTGAAACCTTGGAGAATGGTCTTATGAGAACTGGCTTTATTAATGTTTATTGTCTTTGACTCCTGGACTTGTTTCCTTCGTTCAGCTACTGGATCTAGGTAGACAAATTATTATACCGTGACTACTGTCAGAGTAGATTCATTAGAATAATAAGGTAATTTAACTTTCATATGCACCTATATCCAGAGTACAAAGTTGCCTGGCAACAGTGATGTCCTCATTACAATTCAGAAGACCTCAAACAAAGTCCAGACACAATTCTTCTAGGATGAATTTGCATGCAAAGGAACACCATCTCACAGAATCTTCCTGTTTCCAAAATAAATGATTAGCTCCTTAGAGAAACAGACAATGCAATATTGTATCCTTTCTCCATCTTACAGGACCAGTCTTAAGTATTTGATTAGTGCCATAAAGCTGGCTTTACTTGCAAAGCACCCCCGATTCTTGGGCTTCAAATGTCAGAGTATGTGGAAAGTGCCAGAGGAATTTTAATTCATTGCCTTTGTTTTTTCTCTCTTTGCAAATACTCATTTCAAAGTGATGAAGAAAGGTACAGATAAAAATGAAGCCATGGCTTCTATTAAAATAATTTTTTTCTTTATACTCATGTTATTCATACCTTTGCCCTCTAGAGGGAGCAAGATGGTTATAGTTGTTAAGTAGTAATAATTCCTGAAAAAACTCAAATCTTACCCCCTTACCTCCCCAACCCAGATGGAAATTTGCTTCAGCAGGTGGGGCTATTTCCTTGGGAATAGTATTTCTTTCACTCCTCAAGCTCCCCGCTCTGGCCCTTTTCCCCAGTAAAGGTAGAGAGGCCTGAGTTCTTTTCTCCCTGTTCCTACCAGCAACAAAAATGTTAGAGAACATGGCCAGAAAATAAACCATAGTTTAATTTGACTGGTTAAAGAACCGACCCTCCAGGTGGCTTCTGGGCTGAAAAGTTGCAATATCACAAGATCCTTCATTGATAGAACAGTCCAAACTATCAGAAAATACCGTTTCTTGTTGGTCTCCTGCTTCACTGGGAGTTTTCTCCATCATGACTGGTCCAAAATAAATACTTCTAACTTTCTTTGGAACAAAAGCCTGTACAATAATGATGACCTAGTTTAAACATATACATTTTCTCTCTCCTCTCTGGTTATTGCTAAATTCAAGATAGGTTTGTGGTGCCTGATTCTGGATCTTAAATGTTATGCTGAATCTGAGAGCTTGGCTTGAGGGAGGTTTGGGAGTGGTTGGGGTTTCTTCTTTGGCCTGACATGGGCTGGCCTATGGAGGCTTTCTGCCCTGGTTCCTTCCATGCACAGATGGAACCTTTCTTCATACTGTACACTGGGCTTTATGTACCATCTGTATGCTGCTGATTCCCAAATTTTTATCCTCATCTCTTCTCATCTGAGCGACCTATTTCATATTACTTGGATATCTCATTGGAATTTTAAATTTTATAGGTTCAAACAGAATCCCTAACTTTTCCAACCACACATCAGTTTCTTCTCCAGGATTCCCCATTTCTGTAAAAATGGACAACCAGTTGTCTTACTGACTTATGAGTCTTTTTTGGTTCCTCAGCTTTCTTCACCCCTATCGCCTAATCCATCAGCCAATTCTGTTCTACCTCCAAAATATTTCCTCATCCTGCTTCCTTTTACTTACCTCTCCTGCTCTCTACTCCACTTCCAACAGCTATCAAGCTATGGTTATTTCTCACCTAGAACATTAGGATAGTTTCTTAGCAGGTGTAATGATGGCCGTGGTTTGGAACAATTTCATGTGCTTTTCTTTTTCTTGAATATGTCTGCCTCTGAGATGAGATAAATGAACACCAGCTGAAAGGAAGAGTTAAGATTTGGCTTCTGACATTCAAAAATAGGGTTCTGTGGAAAAACAGTAGGCTTAAAAACTAATCTGTGTAGGGAGAGAAAGGATTTTATAAATGTTTTTATTTTTCATTTTTGTAGCAAGGACTAGGCCTGGAAAATTAGACTATGAATTTCTACCATAACATATAATAATAGATGTTTATTCTATTCACCAGTAATGAGGCTGCAGTTCAGAAGTTGAGGGCTATGATAACGAAGCCTGCATTCCAGCCTGAATAGAGTTTTGGAGAAGGAAGAAAGAAGGGGGTCAGAAGAGATAGATGGTGAGTTCAGTACTCTGATCTTCCTTCTGGTCTCAATCCTGGAGAGTGAGAAGTCTGTTAAATTCCTAAATAAAAATGGAGCAGAGAGGTTCCTTCCTTGCTTCCAGCCTGAGTCACTGGAAAGATGTCACCTGGAAGCTCCTTGAGGGACCTTCTTGGCAAACCTGCAGGGTAACCACATGAAATAAATTCAGAGATGTGGTCGGGGAGAGTGATGGTCTAATTTGCATCTCCAGGACTTTCTCTGTTCTCCCAAGGCGTGATTGCAGACTTGAGAGCTGACAAGGCCTGCATAGGCCTGTTGAGATAGGGGACTTACAGAGACTCAGAGAGGTTTGTGATGCCTATGAGAGCTGAGATGAATGAGGTTGTCATACAAGGAGTCATCAGGTCCAACCGAGCTGAGAGGGAGCATAGACCAAGATGCCTGCCAGCTGCAGCCTCAGCCATAACCGCTAATGACACCATTGAGGGCTAATGACAAGGGGAACAAGGCACACTGCTGGGGAGCCAAAAGACCCTGCATGGTTTTGAGGAACTTTTCCCCAAAACCTGCAAGGTCATGTACATTTCTCTCTCCCCGGTACTGTCCTAGGGCCCAGTGATGGTGCTGAAATCTAGAAACTAAGTATGTTTAACCAAAGAGGCTGAGTTTTACCTGAAAGAAAGATTTAAATTATTGCATTGATCTTAAGGTTATCCCCTGTTCTTTTGTTTTTCTATAGTGCATAGGAGTTAGTGAGCAAAAATAGATAGATCTAGGCAAAGCAGAAGTCTAATTTCTCTGTACATGTGAGTTCTGGGGTGGGTTACTTGCACCCCTGCTGCTCTGGTTGCTTCCTGCTTCCACCCTCACCATGACTATAGTACACACTCACACAACAGGAAAAGTGGCCTTTAAAAGTGAGGTCTGATTCCATCTCCTATCCCAACCTTCTAAGCAACTTCCTGTTCGACACAGAATTAAATACCGGCACCTCACTAAGGCATACAGGGCCCCACATGATCTGCGTCCTGTCTTCTGTCTATTACATCCTATACCTTGTCTAAGAAGCTCCAGTGCAATAGCCCCTCTACTCCTTGAACAGGCTATGCTATTTCCCATCTCAAGCCTTTGCACTTGGTATTTACACTGATGCCTTCCATTTGCCCTTCTAGACCCAATCTTCAGTCTTTCTCATCTTGTGCTGTGTGCCGGTAGGCTGATGGTATGAATTGCACCGATGAACACTCTTGCTTTCTGACTTCCTTTGGAATTGGCCAATGAGAAGCACTAGTAGGAGATCAGAGACAGTGGGGAGGAGATATTTATTTAGGGCATTTACTCACCCCTACTCCTGCTCCTTCCTTGCTAGCTAGTCATCTGAGGATGGTTGTATCCCTTTACCAAAGGCTACAGCTCCTGTCAGGGGTCCTCTCCATCTTATGGTAGCCACTCCTCCCTTTGTCCCTGCAGGCCAGGGGTGATCATGATTCCCCCCACTTTGGGTAGCCCTGGGCAGCTGGTTTCATTAAGCTCTGCCTGCACTTTTGCACATAGTCCCTTTTGATTGTCTTCTGTTTCCTATTAGGCTTCAACTGTCACATTGCTGCTTCTGTGAGCTCTCTTCATGCTGGTTCTTTCTTCTCCTTGAGCTCAGCTCAGATGTTACCTTCTGAGGCAGAAGTAAAAGGAGGGAAGGAAGCCCCCCTTGACTCCTCCTCATCTCCCTACCTACTCCCATGCCCTGCTTCATGGTCTTCACTTATTTATTGGTTTAATATCTTTTTCATTGTGGTAAGAAAATTAATGTGAAACCTACCCTCTTAAGTTTTTAACTGTACAATGCAGTATTGTTTGTCATAGGCACAATACTTACCACAGATCCCCAGAAGTTTCTTATCTCACATAACTGAAACTTTATACCTGTTGAACAGCAACATCCCTATCTCATCCCCCCAGGCCCTGACAACCACCATTCAGCTCTCTGCTTCTGCAGTGTATTTGACTATTCTAGATACCTTGTGTAAATAGTGGAATTATGCAGTGTTTGTCCTTCTGTGACTCTGCCCTTCACTCTTGTTGTTTGTTTGTTTGTTTGTTTGTTTGTTTGTTTGTTTTGAGACGGAATCTCGTTCTGTCGCCCAGACTGGAGTGCAGTGGTGTAATCTCGGCTCACTGCAACCTCCTCCTCCCGGATTCGAGCGATTCTCCTGCCTCGGCCTCCCGAGGAGCTGGAACTACAGGTACCGACCACTATGCCCAGCTAATTTTTTTTGTATTTTTAGTAGAGACAGGGTTTCCCCATATTGGCCAGGCTGGTCTTGAACTCCTGATCTTGTGATCCGCCTGCCTCAGCCTCCCAAAGTGCTGGGATTACAGGCATGAGTCACCGCGCCCGGCCCCTTCACTCTTTTTTACAACATATTTTTAAGTTCTTGCATTGAAGTCATGATAATTTGACACTACCTTTTTGTTACCGTTTTTTACTTGTCTCTTTTAACTGGGCTGTAAGCCAAAAATAGAAGGAACTTCGCGTGTTTCACTCACTACTGTGTCCGCAGTGCCTAGAACAGGGCTTGTACACAGGAGGCAGAAGATAAACTTTTTTTTTTTTAAAGAAATGAATGAAGAGCTGATTTTTCGTGGCCTTGAGAAGCCAAGATGTCAAGGCAGGCATATGTGGGGGTGTGAAAAGCAGGTCAGGAAGTCGTCGTATTTCCTTGGATTTTCACTGCATTAAGGTGCCAACACTGCTTCTCAGGACCATTTCTTAACTGAACCACCAATGCTTAGGAAGCAGAAAGGAAGATAAGAAAAATTGTGTTTCAGATTGAGCCCTTTTCCTGGAAACATGGAAGGGTGTTTCATACCATTCTGTCTTTCTGTCGCTTTTACCTATTTCAGGTGTGTCCAGTCTCCGCTGGGAATGGAAGATGCTTTGCATTTCTTTAAAATCTTCAGGCCATGGAATTGGGATAGTGCAGAAAGAATACCACAGAACTTTTATGCCAGAAAATGTCAGATGGTCTAAGGACTGTGTTGGAATGCTTGGACTGCATTAAGATACTAAGGTGAGTGCCTAGCAGAGTGGTTCTCAACATTAGCCCTAAGTCATAACCTCCAAAGGTTGTTTTCAGGAATCTGTACTTTTAAAAGTTTTGAAGATGCCTCTGAGGCCAGGATGAGGGCCACTGGTCTGACATAGAGAGGATGGGCTCTGTTTGGTTCCAGACATTCAGGGAGCTAATTATGTTGTTTTAAATTTCTTGAACCATTAGCACAGGGTTGATGACCCAAACACCTTTTGTGTTTGAATCAATAGATGTTTCTTCCCATGTCTTTGGGAGTATTTCTCAGTAGCAGTTGGGATCTTGAAAAGTTGGCATTTGAAGGCTACTGTTATTTTTCATTTATAAACTAAGAAATCGAGATTTGGAAAGGTTAGCAATCTTATTTAGCCACAGTGGCATTGAGACCACTCTGTTTCTCCCTTTAAGCCTCATTCTAACCCATGAGTCCATTGCATAAAGCTCTTTTTATTGTAAAATGAGTCCCTCACCAGGATCCTGTAGACAGTTCTGTTTCCCCTTGTTGCTGTCAATACTCACAGACCTTATTTCTGTAAAGGGCAGCCTTATCAGTGAGTTTGGCATTGCTGGGTAAGCATTACTGTTTTCAGGAACCTTCTTCAACTCTTTTTTATTTGTCGCTCACAAAATAGCAGGCACCTGTGTACCAAGCTAATGTATTCATTGGTCCATATATCTTCTAGTCCTTCTATGCACATTTAGGTTGTACAGATTTACAGTAATATTACTACTAGAATTCTATTTTATGTATTCTTCCATTTATATTATGCCATGATTTTTTTTGGTCTTACTTGATACCCAGACTGGAATGCAGGGGCATGATGATGATGGCTTACTGCAGCCTTGACCTCCCAGGCTCAAGCGATCTTCCCACCCCAGCCCCCCAAGCAAGCTGGAACTACAGGTGTGCTCCACCATACCCAACTAATTTTTAAAACTTTTTGTAGAAACAGCGTTTCACTGTGTTGCCCAGGCTGGTATTAAACTCCTGGGATCAAGCAGTCCTTTTACTTCAGCCTCTCAAAGTGCTAGGGTTACAGGTGTGAGCCACTGCTCCTAGCCCGAGTTTTATTGAGTATAGTTTACATATAATATTAATAAACTAGTACAAATGATTGTACAAGTGATTGAGTTTTTACAGATGTATTCATCTCGTAACTACTACCAAAATCAAGATACCAAATATTTTCATTACCCCCAAAAAGTTCCCTCCTACCCTGCAATGGTTAATCTCTTATTTTATTTTTGGCCCCAGGCAACCACTGATCTGATTTCTGTCACTATGGATTAGTTTGCATTTTCTGGAATTTCACACAAATGATATCAGACATAGTTATGATTTTATGTTTCAATTCTTTTACTCAGCATAGTATTTTCAGATGTAAATATTTTTCATTTTGCTCATCTAGTTTTTTCTTACCTAATCTTTCTGCTATTATCACCACTACTGCTTTTTCTTTTCTTTCTTTTTTTTTTTTTTGAAACAGAGTCTCATGCTGTTGCCTAGGCTGGAGTGCAACGGCATGATCTCAAGTCACTGCAACCTCCGCCCCTAGGTTCAAGTGATCCTCCTGCCTCAGCCTCCAAGCAATCCTCCTGAGTAGCTGACATTACAAGCACACGCCAGTACACTCAGCTGATTTTTTTGTATTTTTAGTAGAGACAGGGTTTTGCCATGATGGCCAGGCTGGTCTCAAACTCCTGACGTCAGGTGATCTGCCCGCCTTGGCCTCCCAAAATGCTGGGATTACAGGTGTGAGCCACTGAGCCTGGCCACCACTACTGCTTTCTTAAATCAGATAACGTAAGCTTAGTATGTATATTTCCAACCTTCTATTAATATTCCTACAAACGTATACACATACAAGGGAGCCTAGGTGATTCGGTCTGTAAAAGTCATCCTTACAAGATACAAAATAGGATGGCAAAGAGAGGGCAGATAATGGATTTGGAGGGGCAAAGGAAAATAATCAACAGAGGTAGGTCCGTATTTCTGTTTAACAGATGAGAAAACTGGGAAACTCAGAAGGATCCTACAGTTAGTCAGTGGCAAACCCAGCATTCCAACACAGCTCTTCTGACTCCAAATCTCATCTCTCATTTCCCTCCAAGAGGGTTTTTTGCTCCATAAAATTTTGAAGGCCCTAATGGCAAAGAAATTTAGGACCTAGAGAAAAGATAATATTAGTGATGAGGATAATGATAATGATGATGATGGTGCTATTGGTGGAGGTGATGATGATGGTAGTGATGTGATGAAGGTGGTGATGATGGCAGTGATTATGATGGTGATTGTGATAGTGATAGTGGTGGTGTTAATGGCAGTGGTGATTATGGTGGTGATTGTAAAGCAGCAATCCCCAACCTTTTTGGTACTAGGGACCAGTTTTATAGAAGAAAATTTTTCCACGAACCAGGGTTGGGGGTAGTTTTGGGATGATTCAAGTGCATTTATTGTGTACTTTATTTCTATTATTATTACATTGTAATATATGATCAAATAATTGTACAACTCACCATAGAATCAGTGGGACCTCTGAGCTTGTTTTGCTGCCACTAGTTGGTTCCATCTGGGAGTGATGGGAGATAGTGACACCCAAAGTGTGTTGCTTATGTCCAGTCTACTCTAACCTCGTTTGGGTTGCTGTCACTGCAGAAAACCCTGCCTCACAATGATAGAAAGTCAGAAATGGAAGCAGGCTTTTCAGTGCTTTTATGGCAGTCTGAGGACATTCCACCTTGATTTTAATCCAGAACATTTGGAGATTTGAAGTCATCTCAAACATACTTTCAAGGCCACCAGATGCAGTTGTACAATTGAAGGACATTGACTCACTTGCCGCTATAAAGCCTGCCACCACATGCAGCTTGTCACTTGCCACTCACTGATTTGATATGAGTCTGCAAGCCATTGATTTATTATAGTCTCTGTACAGTCAAACCTCTCTGACAATGTTAATATGTATTTGCAGCCACTACACAGCACTAGCATCACTGCCCAGGTTATCAGGTAGTCAATTCTTCTAAGGAGTGCACAGCCTGGATCCCTCGCCTGCACAGTTGACAATAGGGTGCATGCTTCTATGAGAATCTAATGCTGCAGCTGATCTGACAGAAGGCAGAACTCAGGTGGTAATACGAGCAGTGTGGAGCAGCTGTAAATAGAGATGAAGTTTTGCTGGCTTGCCACTCATTTCTTGCTGTACTGCCTGGTTCCAACACACCATGGACCAGTACCTGTCCATGGCCTAGGATCTGGGGACCCCTGCTTTAAAGAACACCCAGATCCAGGGAGAGCTGAAGGTAACAGAAAATAAAACCCCCCTTTCTGCAGTGCTTTCACCTGTTTTTTTTTCTTATTTCATCTTTACTGTGATCCTGTGCAGTGTATATTATGATAATTCACATTTTAGAGGAGAACTTGAATCCAAAGCAATTTTTCAACAATCAGCAAGAGAAGCAGGTGATAAACATTTAATCTGCTTTTTATATTCCTGGTATTTGGAAAAATCCAGTATAAGTATTTTAGTGGCATGTCAGGCTTTCAGTAAATTTGGTAAAAATCAATTTTTCATGCCTAAAATAAAAGCAAATTTTGTTCATGCCCAGTTACTGCTAAACCATTGAGAAAAAATGAATTGAAGTATAATAACTTAGAGGGATTTCAGTTTTATCGTCACTGTTATCCTTAGATGGGGAGATGAAGATGCAGATAAAGGCATATAGTAGGTTCCATTTTGATTAAATAAAATACTTTTAAGGCCATCAGATGCAGTTGTACAATTGAAGGACATCAACATTCCTTCTTAAGCTATGGTGACCAGCAGGTAGGAAGAGAGAGAAGTCAGGGGGTTTCTTCCCCTACCTCTGTTCTTTTCCTCCTTGCTTGGCTGTGGTTTAGGCAGATGGCTACAGCTCCTGGGGGGCAGCCCCTCTCCCACAGCCATGCCCTTAATGGCCCTGACAAGGTTCCTGAACAACATCCCTTCTTCTTGCCCCTTAGACTTAGGGGTAATAATTACTTCCTGCTTTTCCTTGTTGCTGGTTGTTTTACCATTCCTTTTGCCTGGCCCATCACAAAGCTGATATTGCTCAGCTTCTCACTACCATTTTTATGCTCTGCTTTTTGGTACTGGGCTGTGATGTTTCAAAAGACATCGCTTTTGGTGCTGCAGGGAGCCTGCAAGACTGGAGGGAGGAGCGGGGACCTGTTCCTTCCTTTGCTCGCGATTCCTTTTAGAGTCTTCTCAGCAGCTGTCCTTTGCTCAGCAGCAGTGGGATGCAGCCTCCCATGTTTTTCTGGCATTCTCAGGGTGGTCCTTGTGCTTGCTCTCAAGCACCTGTAACAAACAGGCAGCCCCTCTTCAGAGGCCTCAGGCTCAGATCTGCCGCCCTGCTCTGAGCTTCTGGGTGACAACACCAAGCTCTTCCCTTTGTTCCCTGGCACGAGTGGTGCTAGCTTGGTCTTCACGGTTGCTTTTCTGTGTTACTTTTATGTGTTTCTTTCACATATTCAGATCTCTAACCCCTTTCTTTTTTTTTTATTGTGAAAAACACATAAAATTTACCATCTGAATCTTTTTAAGTGCACAGTTCAGTGGTATTAAGTAGCTTCACATTGTTGTGCATCTAATCTCCAGAACTTTTTCATCTTACAAAACTGAAACTCTCTACCCTTGAAATGTTCCCCCACTTCCCATCCCCCAGCCCCTGATGACCACCATTCTCCTTTCTGTCTCTTCGAATTTGACTACTTTAGATACTTCATATAAAGAGCTCCAGTCCTTTCTTTATATTTAATTCACTTTATAAAAATAATTGGCATAGTTTTTGTTTTCCTGATTGGATTCTGATCCATCTCTGTAAATAGTCCTTTCTTTACACCATATTCAGTTAAACTCTTTCAATGTGCCATCTGATCCCTGCTGGGACCCCAGCTGATACACTGTGAAATTACTGGGGAGGTCAGATGAAGATTAGGTTAAAATAATAATAAAGGGGAAAGCCCTTTTAACAAAAAGGCACCATATATTATAATTCATAGTAGTAATAATTTAAATGAGGCCACATCTGAGCTTCCCCTGCAGGGCCTTGAAACACTGACATCCAGAGAAGAGTAATAACAAACACAAGAAAGTAGCTGCAATGCCAGAGTTTCAACAGGCCCTTTGTGGCTCTAGAACTTGAACTCTGTCCTCTTTTCTAAGAGAGGATATGGGGAATCTGATATATTAAAAAAAAAAAGCTCCATATTCATATTCACAAGTTAATATGGGAAAGAAGCCAGGATTTCTGTGTCCTTAAGTGATACAGAGACTCTGGCTCCATCAAGACAAGGCTCTGATCCCAGATGTCAGTCCCCAGCGATTCAGTGACACTTTGACATCCTGATTTCAAATGAAAAATCAGGTTGCTTTTTGAGAGTTGTAAAAGACTGGAAACTCCCTGACCACTTGCCAACTCACAAATGCCAGAAGCTCCTTGCAGCCATAGCCCTGGCCAGAGATTTTTTTCTGGCAGAGTGGGGTCCTGTGACCTCTTTAAAAGGTGCACTCCTTTCTGAGGGCTCAGAAGGCAATCTGAGGCTCCCAGTGGGTCTTGCCCGGGGGCTGTAATGAGACAAGTGGAGCACAGGGTTGGGTATGCAGAGAGCACGGGGTATCGTGGGCAGACCCCTCAGGGAGGGCCATGGATTATTCAGATAGTACTCTGGCCGGCTGTGCATTGTGGAGAATATCCACCATCAACCCTGCCAGGAAAGAAGGCCTCACAGAACACCAGGTCTGAGGGAGAGGATCAAAGAATTTCTTTGACAGATGTTAATCAAGAAAAACTGAACACCAAGGGAAGCTATTGCTTCTTCCTGAAACTATTTGACTGGCTAGGTCTCTTTGTACTTGGGTGGGACTAAGTATGAGAAAAAGCTCATCTGTGTGAGTTTTGTGGCTTGATGTTATGGGGTGCAGATGTGAGCTACTCCTCTAATGTTCAGAAACTGTATCAATCCCAAGAAATGATTTGTAGTATCTTGCGCGCGCGCGCGCACGGGCACGTGTGCGTGTGCATGTGCGTGCGTGTGTGTGTGTGTGTGTGTGTGTGTGTTGTGGGGGAGGGATATGGAACAACTTTCTGAGGCCTGTGAATGTAATCTGATTCACAAGATGAAGTGCTCCCTCCTTGCCTCTTCCCCCATCCCCGAATTTAGAACAACTCTGGATTATGAGGCAGGGGAGGGTGAGGCAATGACTTTTCTCCGTGAATTCCCGACAGTACCCTGCCTGGCAAGCTTTGCATACCACCTTCACAAGAGTACTTACTAAATTGAACGTATATAAGCAGCCTTCAACTTTCAGGAATCCACAATACGTTCTTCCCATCCAGAAGGCTAGCTTGTGATGAGAGATTCTTTTGGGGAGCTCAGTAACAGTTTCTTGTGCTTGTGGAATGGCTTTTCCCACAGGGATATTAAAATCAGAGAACAAGAAACACAAGTTTGGGAGGCTGAGTGCTAGTGTTGGTTTTCCTACCAACTCTTTTTCGTCCCAGTTATATCATCCACAGATTTATAGTCTCTTCGCCTCTCTGCTACTCAATAAAGTGATGGGGAAGTATGATAAAAATGAGAGGAAGGAAACTTACCATAAACTCAAAGTTGTGGTATTATATAGATAGATGAAATAGGAGGTGGTCATTTGCTTCCCTTTCCAGGCTATTAGAGGAGAAAAAGAGACAGATTGAGGGAAGACAAAGAGGTGTAGTGGGATATTGTCATTAAGATCATAGTAAAGTAACATGACATACTGTCGGTGAGTAGATAGGAACGATAGCTCTGAGTCCCTCACTTTAAGACACGTAATGGAAGGGAGTCAGAACGTTGCAGGAAGTGAAAGGACTATTCATTTCATCATTATCCTGCTCTTAGTTGGAATTCTTTTCCTCTTCATTTCAGTTATAACCACGGATCTGCCAGAACTGTAAGACAAGAGCACAGGGTTACAGTGTGAGAGCCCTGTTTAGGTAATTCTAGAATGCACATCCTTCATATCCTACCATCTCTGGGGATCAACTGATGGTCAGGCTCTGTGGAGATACAGTTGTTAATAATGTCATAGCATTTCACACTGTCATCATGTCAATTGAGTTAGGTGCATTGTTGACACTGTAGGTATTGAGTTTAATTGCTGTTTAAAAGATCCTCAAAAAAATTACACTATGATTTGATGTTAAAATGAAAAATTACCTTGTGTGCAAAAAGGCATAGAAACAGAGCAGCAGGACTTTAATTTGATGTTAGTGAAGCAGATATGAATGGTTGGAGGAATGAACACAAAAGTGCATAATTTTTGCAAAGTAACAACCGAAGTGCTTTCTGGAGCCTAAGAGGGTAAGAGCCACCCCTCGAGTAGAAGAAAGTGTTAGTGAGTTTCACAAAAGGATTGGCCAACACAAGCCCAGCCGAGTGACAACAGAAACTGCTGGCACATCTTGGATGGATGAAAGACACATCAGAGCAATCAGAGGCTTGGGTGACTGTGGAGAACTATAGTTAAAGCAATGTGTCATGTCGTCTAAAGAACAGTGTTGCTCTTGATGACTCATAAAATAAGGCATGTCTTAGGATCAATGGAAAATGGTACAGATGTAGGATTATAACATTCAGGGCACCACTACCATTTTTACAGGAAAAGGAAGAGAGACCTAGTGCCCCTTTTGCTGGTGGTTCTCGTCTTTTGAGAATCAGTACAGAGATCAGCACATGGCTGATCAGGGACTGTGAGAATAGGAGCGTCTTATATGCCTGTGGTGCTACTTGCCCTAATGACCTAGAACAAACAGGAGACAGGACAAGCTCAAGAGTATGAAGGAATAGAACAAGTGTCCAGAAGCTGTCCTAGACGTGTGAATGTCAGATAGACAAAAGATTTTTTTTTAAAAAAAGAGCATAGTTATTTATTTAAAGAAAGAATTTGCAGTTTTGGGATGCTTCTTATAAAACAGCAAAAAACTAATCCTAGATTTTAAAAAAGCCCAGCAGTTTCAACACCCTACAACAAATATAAAATGTTTTAAAGTAAATTCAACTAGTAAATATTTAATTGTCTCCAAGATTATACCTTTAAATTTACCAAGCATGATTATTTTATGAGTCTATTAAATTCTGTATGATGAATTTTTAATGTCCCTAAAATAACAAAATTATTTCAGATTAATAAATGCAGGAGAAACAAATACTGCATATATCTATATTTCTGCCAAATTTCTATTAACAATCAAGACATAAGTAAAAAGGATATTTGCAAGCTTGTTTCCTCATCCATCCCATCCCCCCCACCTTGAATTTCCTCAGGTGTGGATAAACAGTTCTAGACATTTTGGATTTGTAATTCTTCAACATGTTTATGATCATTCTTAATCTGGGCCTCATGGCCAGAGTTCCATGGATGGGCTCCAGGGAACCCGTCCGTGTACCCTTGAAATGATATAAACAATCCTGAGCACTGTATGCATTTTGATGATGGTGGGGAGAGGTATTCTGGTTGTTATATATTTCCTAAACGTGCCCATATTTTAAAGAATGAAAGGTTCCATTATCCACTGTTGAGCATTTTGGATTTGTTGTGACCTGGCCCTTGGCCCCTCCTGGACAGACAATGAGAACTTTTAGTGAGTAGTCTCCTTAACAGGAGACTGTGGCTGGACCTAGCAACAAGAGAGAGGGAGATTCTTGAGCAACAAGACACCGGGGAGATGGCTTTGTGATTCCGTCTTGGTTTTGGGGCTTGGATGCCACAGTGTCCCTGCTCTTTCTCAAAATAAACAAAAGCCCCTGCATTCCTGTGCCACCCAGGTTCAGTCTGGCACTTTGAACTTTGTATTTTTTTTAGGTGACAGAAACCAGGTCACAATCCTTGAGTTTTCCTCTCCCTCTGGCAGGGTCGGAAATCTCCAGACTGTGATATGGATAAGACTGGGGAAGGCTGTAGGGCAGCTATCCAGGCTTTTTGCCACTGGTGGTGACTGTCATACTCTAATTTGAAAAAGCGAAAAAAAGATCAGGTTGGATGGAGTCTTATTGAGTTCTATGGAATTCCTCTATCTCATGGGCCTAGCATGGCCTAAATTGATGGTCAGCCTCTGGACATCTTAAACTGAGCCATGACTTGAGAGTCAAGATGTTTCAGAGTAGCAGGCATCAGCGTCAGAGATGTTTGTTAAAATATCTCCAATCCTTGTTAAAAAAAAAGCATTTTTTTTTTTTTTTTTTTTTTTTTTTTGTGGAGAGCTCGTTAAAAACAAATTCCTCAGATCACCCCCAGAGATTCTGATTCTGTAAGTCTGGAGTGGAATCCTGGAATTGGCTTCTTTAAACCAACATCTCCAGGTGATTTTGAGAAAGGGACTGCAAAAGGTGTTGGTATTTCACACGCTGAGAGTCTGGACGAAGAGAAGGACATCCGGGCCCTCAAATGTTCTGTCTTTCATATGTTAACTCTGTTGGGTCTGGGTCCTTTCCTTATCTTCTGAGAATGGCTTAAGAGGAGAGCCCTGCCCTCCTGAAAGGGCACTGAGTGTGAGATGAAACATCTGAGCTAAAACCATGACCCAGAGTTGTATATTGAGGCTGACCCTGACCCCAGCAAGGCTGTGCTTTGATCTGAAGTAGAGAATATCCAAAGGTGGAAGTTTCTGTGGGCTTCAGTCTTGGAGGAGGCAGAGTGGCATGGTGGAAGAGTACTAACCTGGGGGTCCTAAGCCATTCATTCATTCACTCAAGTACTTCGTTGCTTACCGTGCGCTAAGTACTATGTTAGGTGCTGGGATTCAAGGGTGAACAAGACATACTGCATGCCTTCACGGAACCTTCACCCTAATCAGAGTGAAAGACTTTAAAAAATGATTCTAAAGTTTCTACAGGAGAGGGGATTGGGACTTGTCTGGTTTTAAGATTGAAAAGGAGTGGCAAAGAGACTTGTCTTAAAGGTGATCTTATATTGCAAAATGACTTGTCTCCTCTCACATTATTTATTTGGAGTGGATAATGATGAGGAAGAGCTGATGGAGATTGTTGAGTGGTCAAAGATGCTCCCTCACCACTCCCTCCTGCCACCCTGCCACACACAGCATAACACCAGGCTACCCCTTGGTGCCAACATCAGAATAAACAAATCATTTAATTCATGTAATCAGTCAATCAATTGATTAGTTAATGACAGTTGAAAGTGCTAAGAGGTACACAGCATAGTGGGAGCTCATCAAAGGACACCCAGTCTAGGGCAGGGCATGAGGCAGAGATTTCTTAAACAAGTAACTTTTAAACAGATACCAGAAATAAGTGGTAAAAATAAGCAGGGAAGGTGGTGGGAATGTCAAGGCCTGGCCAGGGCAATGTAAGGGTGAGTGTCACAGTGAGTTTAGAGAGAAGAAGTGTAAGGTCCTACAGGGTCTTAGGGATTTTTTTCTTTCCACTTGCTGCTTTGTGATCTTGAGGAAGTTTCCTAATTTCCTCATCTATAAAATGAGGAAGGGGCCAGCTCAACAAGGTAGCAGCACAGATTAAAGCTGCTTTGTAGAATGTAGCTTTACAGAAACAGAATTACTGTGAGTGCTCAGTGTCTGCTAGCTCATACTTAATTCACCTGAAAATGATAGTATGATTTTGGCAGGAGCCCAGACAAGATACCCTCAGCTTTTCAAAAATTTCATGGTAAGGGGGAGGGAGGTGAGTCTATCCTGGTGCTGTTGGCTGTGCCTGTTCAGACTCTTCTCTGGGCTTAGTCAGAGGGTGGATTTCCTCCAGCAGGCTGTCCCACTTTTGGAAGAAAGCTGTTTTTTTCATTTTCTGGGTGTGCTACAACTTTCATTTTTGTGTGTGTGATTTCTGTCAGTCAATGAATTTTAGCTCCTCCCCCACCTTTTTTTTTTTTTAAAGTAAGTTTGTTAATAGCAACTTTTGGTTAGACAGACGTCCATTTTTTAAAATAACTCAGTAAATCAATTTATGTTAATAGACAATGCAGACATTGATGAATTGACATGATGTTTAGTGGTATCACAAATGAGGAATTGTATCTAACATTTATTTAAATTTTGTATATCAAATTCCATATGGTTCACAAATGCCCAGTGGAGATTATTTGATGAAATGAAGATCTGTCTGCTCTTCACGCTCACCTCTCTTCATCGTCTCCCTTTTAAAAGTTTGGCAAACACATACATGCAGAATTTCTAAACTGAACCTGGTTATCTTCCTTCAAGATACTATTTCCAACACTACGCAAGTTTATATAACACCTCTCTTCCCATGCACAGATACATTCTCACATTAGCACTTCTTGATTCCATATGTTTATAGAAATTTTTTTTGAAAGATTTCTCTGACTTAATGAATAAAGGAGGCAGAGGAAAAGTCTCTGGGGCCCTCGTACCTAACGCTGGCTTAGCCACTTGCTAGCTATGTGACATTATGTGGGATGAATTTGGCTTCAAGTGACAGAAAACTTGACAAGTGGAGTCTTCCATAAAGAGAGATTTATTTATGTATATTCCATAACAAGAAGGCTGAATGTAGGCAATTGCTAGCTTGACTCAGCCTCAGCTAACGATGTCCTTCAGGACCAGGTTCCCTGTGTCTTGCCCTTCTGCAACCCTCAGTATGTAGCTGTTTTAGCCTCACACTTGTGGCTTTATTGCCACCAGATGTGCACCCCAGCTCCAGACTATGTGTTTTCTTTAAGGCAGGACAAACAGGGAAGGTTGATGTCTCCATGTATGCCCTTCTTTGCTGAGAAAACAGAAGATTTTTTTTTTTTTTTGAGATGAAGTTTCACCCTTTTCGCCCAGGCTGGAGTGCAGTGGCATGATCTCGGCTCACTGCAACCTCTGCCTCCCGGGTTTAAGTGAGTCTCCTGCCTCAGCCTCCCAAGAAAGCAGAAGATTTTTAAGAAACCCACTGATCAGATGCCCTGGTCAGAACTGTCATGTAGCCACTCCTAACTGCAAGGGAGACTGGGAGGATATTTAGCTTTTTCACCTTGTGAAGTGGAAAGTAGCATAAGAGGAGGGGTTGGAGGCTGTAGAATTAGTCAACGGGCAGCATCTGCCACCGTGTCCTTGAACAGTTTACATAGTGTTGGATGTTAATGTCCTGATAAAATGGGGTGGCTTCACCAGATTCTAAGTGACCTCTGAGGTTCCTTTAGTTTTAAAGCGGGCTTTAACACATGTACAGATCACCTGGAGATCTTGTTACAATGCAGATTCTGGTGGTAGCGGGTACAGAGCATACATTTCTAATAGGCTTCCAGTGTTGGCGATGCTGCTGGACCACACTCTGATTTGCAGGGTTCTGAAGGTCTACAAGTCCTTAGATAGCTTTCTGCTTTTCTCATTAAACAAGCCAGCTTAAGACAAACACCAAACGAAGCCCTCAAGTTTCCCAGTATGACTTTGAATTCACAGAAATTTTCTGGCCATCAGTGCATGTGCACATTCTTGTTCTTCATCGTCTGAGCTATTTTTTCATTATCTGAGCTAGAGCCTTTGTGTTAAGAAGATTATAAGTAGTTAGGAAGTAGGGAATAGGGAATTACTTTTCTAATTTAATTCTCATAACAACCTTAGATTACTCTCATCTCACCGATAAGGAATTTGAGAATCAGAGACTCAGGGAAGTTGTTACTTTCTTAAGGTCATATAGCTAGAAGATGACAGGGTTTGGATGATAACAACCGAGGTCTCTGATTTCACAGTCCATATTTGTTTCCACTTCATCATGCAGACTCTTGCAGAGGCCTGCACATGAGAGACCACAGAATGAATACAAGATAGATCCCAATGGAGTGATGATTACCTGTCCATGTAAATGTAGCTTGTTACAAACCTGTCCATGATAGCTATTCTGCCTTCACCCCTCCATATCCATTCCCCACCCTTTTCTGTGTCTCCGGGTAGGTGGGGAGGAGACTGACCTCTCCCTGGGTTCTGGCCTCCAGCTGGGTCTGGCTAATAAGAATTGCCTGCAAGAGACTGTGGAGCATGGAAGAGATAGAGGCTGGGGTATCCATTCACCACTTCCCAAATGGTTTGGCAGTAGTGGTGTTTCTCTATGTCAAGTCTGCAACTTAGGAGGCCTCTCTGATGGCTCTCACTGGCGTCTCATAACTACTCCCTCTCCTCATCCCTTCAAGCCTGGGTGATAACTGCCTCCCCTGTTGCTAGTCGCTGGGTACCTTGCCATCTCTCTATGGTTCCCTAAACCCTGGCCACTCCTTTATAAGTAGTCTTTGATTATCTTTTTTAGGTGCTGCCTGTTTCCTGATGGGGCTATGACTCACTCATTTTGTAAAAATGTTCAGGTAGTGGTAGATACTGTTAAACTCTATAAAAGGAGGAAGTTGGGAGGCCCCAACAATCAGAATATGAGGAGAAGTTAGGGCTTCAGCTTGACCTTGACACATGGGAGAATTTGCAGAAACAATGGAGAGAGAACATGCCAGAAGAACATCAAGCAGAGCAGAAATTCAAGGGATGTGGGGATCTAACTGCACGTTGGGCTCAATAATCAATAATAGGTTGCCTGTGGTGAGACCAAGTAAGGGTGGGTTATAGGAATAATAATGCTAATGTTATTAAGTGCTCAAGTTAGTGTGTTCTAAGTGCTTTATTTCAACTAACTCATTCCATTCTCAGCAGCCCTGTCATCTTATTTTTGAAGAGAAGAAGGAAGCTGAGGTAAAGAGAGGTTAAGAATTAGTCCCAGGTCACCCAGCTCCTAAGTGGCCAGGATTTGAGCCTTTGTGGTGTGGCTCTGAGCCTGCCCTTTGACCCACCATACTCATACTGTGCTGAAGCATAGACCTCCAGAAGCCATTGACTGTTTTGGAGCAGGGATGAACTCTGAAGAAAGTCATACTTAAGAGAGGGAAGCCTGGACGTGCTGGATAGAAGGCATGCGGGGAAAAGCTGGGGAATCTGTGGCTCTTGCTGCAGAGCATTCAGTTACCATGCTCCAACCTCCCACTAAATGCAGGGGGAAAGAGGCGCTCAGCCACTTGCCAATCAGATGGGGTTGTCGGCTGCAGAATGATGAGATTTATACATTTGGAAAGGAGAACTTTATTATTTCTCACAAAGGGTTGCAGTCTGCAGGTGGCTATTCTGACAGGCTGGGAAACACAGCTTCTGGCCAGAATCCAGAAACATACTTCAAGGGAGGGGCAAAGGGAACAGGAATTTATGCTGAGTGAGGTGGCTGAAATACATATTTAATAAGCTGTAGGAGGAGTCATAAATATTTATGAAAGGAAAAACAGGTACATGCATAATTGAACTTCCTGCCTCTCCATGGGTCGTATGTTCAACAAATGGCCGTGTTAGCATGATCTGAGGGTAGAATTTTCAGCCCTCTGACATCAAACGTGAAGCGATGGACACAAAAGACCCCAGTGTTCATCCTCTGTAGACTGACCAGAACCATTCTGTGGCCAGAAGGAATGCTGGCCAGTTGTGTCAAAAGCACGAAAAGGGAGGGGTGGTCACAAGGTTGGTTGAAATTGTGTGGGGCAAGTCTTTCCCAAGGGCTAGTTTCTGTTTAATCCTTAGGAAAGAAAAGCAAGGGAGGAGGTATAACTAGGCCTGTCTGACCTGTCATCCAGTCGGGGCTCAGAACTCAGTTTTCTAGGTTTCTCTGTGGTCCCTTGGCCAAGAGGGGGTCTGTTCAGTCAGTTGCAGAGCTTAGGATTTTATTTTTATTTCTTAGGTTCATCTGCCCTCTTCTGGGTGTGACCGTGGAAGAGTTCTCTTTCCTTTTCATATGCCCCAGGTCAGAATTCATGTTCCCTTATCTGAGTGGCAGGGAAATGGAAAGGACCAGAGTCAGGATGGCTGGGAGTGACCCCTGTTGTCAGGTCCGGTTAACAAAAGGGCCTGGAGGAAGTGGCTGCCCCACCCCTGGCAGATCCTAGGTATCTGCAGGGTCTGTGTTATCCTTGGATTTTGAGAAAGCCTCTAAAGTAGTAACATAATTGTTTTTGTTTTTAATTGCTCTGAAATGAATTTCTTTAGCAGCCAAATACCTCCATTTAGCCAGTTTGTTCTCTTTCTATTTTCCATGTGGAAATGTAGGTTAGGACGGGCACAGTGGCTCACTCCTGTAATCCCAGCACTTTGGGAGGCAGAGTTGGGTGGATCATCCGAGGTCAGACCAGCCTGATCAATATGGTGAAACCCCATCTCTACTAAAAATACAAAAATTAGCCAGGTGTAGTGGCGTGTGCCTGTAGTCCCAGCTACTAGGGAGGCTGAGACAGGAGAATTGCTTGATCCCTGGAGTTGGAGGTTGCAGTGAGCTGAGATCACGACAGTGCACTCCAGCCTGAGCAACTGAGCAAGACTCTCTCTCAAAACAAAACAAAAAAGGGAAAGGTAGGGTATCCTCAGTTTCCTTTTCCTCATCTCTATAGCATTGGTTGTAACCCCTACCTGACTGTACTGTGTGCCTTCATGTGCATTCCCGTCATGGAGATCACCCAAAACACGTGTTCACAAATAGTAGTGGAAACTTCTCCCTCCTGTTAATCTACCTTCCTTCCATTTAAAGTGATTATAAAATGATAAGGGTGTTGGACAGAGTCCAACCTCCCTCCCTCCCTCCCTTCCTCCTCCTCACTGTGAAAAATTTTAAACAGACATAAAAATAAAAAGATAGTAAAATGTACCATCATCAAGATTTGTCAGTGCTCAGCAGCTTGCTGTGTTTATTTTTGCTAAAATATTTTAAAGTAATCCCAAGTATAAATTTTATATCAAATACTTCAGTGTATATGTCTAGAAAATAATATTTTATTAGCTGGATGTAGTGGCTCATGCCTGTAATCCTAGCGCTTTGGGAGGCCAAGATGGGAGGATCATTGGAACCCTGGAGTGCAGACCAGCCTGGGCAGCATAGTGAGACCCTGTCTCTACAAATAGTAAAATTCTGAATATGGTGGCACACTGATATGGTTTGACAGTGTCCCCACCCAAATCTCATCTTGAATTGTAGCTCCCCTAATTCCCTCGTGTTGTGAGAGGGACCCGGTGGGAGATAACTGAATCATGGGGGTGGAGGTTTCCCCCATACTGTTCTCGTGGTAAGGAATAAGTCTCATGAGAGCTGATGGTTTTATAAGGGGAAACCCCTTTTGCTTGGCTGTCATTCTCTTCTCTCATCTGGTGCCATGATTGTGAGGCCTTCCGAGTCACGTGGAACCATGAGTCCATTAAACCTCTTTCTTTCGCAAATTGCCCAGTCTTGGGTATGTCTTTTATCAGCAGTGTGAAAACAGACTAATACATGCACACTTCTAATCCTAGTTACTTGGAAGGCTGAGGTGGGAAGATAGCTTGAGCCCAGGGGTCTGAGAATGTAGTGATCTCTGATTATGACACTGCACACTAGCCTGATGAAGACCCTGTCTCCAAAAAAAGAAAATATTTTCATAACATAATACCATTCATATACCTTAAAAAACAAATAGTAGGGAGAGATCCAAGATGGACGATTAACAACAGCTCAGGATTGTAGCTCCCAGTGAAAGCACAGACAGCGAGTGGACGCCGCAATTTCAGACGAATTTCTGTGGACCACAAACTGGGAGATTCCCAGCAGAGGAGCCACATGGATCGCCAGCGCGACTCTTTTGGCCGGCACAGCTGTTTTGCCGGCGCCCCGGCGCGGCGCAGCGCTTCTCTGCGGAGTATACGCAGCTGGGGGCCCTTTGAGTCCAGCTCGGCTGGTCCCGTCCCCATAAGGAGAACAGCAATTGGAAGCGCTGAGGACTGAGAGTTTCACAGTAAGCACAGCTGAACCCGGGAAAGCCAAGCTCAGTGGGAAAGGGGCGTCCGCCAAAGGAAAACTAAGAAACAGAAAAAAACTTCATCACTAACAAGCCGGACGTCGACTCAGACCCAATCTGAAAGTCGGCAATTACAAAGACGACAGGTGGATAAATCCACAAAAATGGGAAGAAACCAATGCAAAAAGGCTGAGAACACCCGAAATCAGAATGCCTCTCCTCCTACAGGGGATCGCAGCTCCTCATCAGCAAGAGAACAAGGC
>CAUYLG010043484.1:0-59762 GCA_963573385.1 Cacajao melanocephalus
TTTCAGGAGAAGCTGGGCTTCAGGAGCCCTAGTCTAGTGGTTGATGATCTTGAGACAAGGTGTTTTTCTTGGCCCCTCCTTTCTTGATTCCTCATCTTTCTTCTTTGTTTGGATCACACTTTTGTTCCCCTGGGAAGAGCCTAGGGCTTCAGGCTGGAGATTCTTAAAATACATTAAAAAAAAAAAAAAAAAAGAGGCAATAATTCATTGGTTCGTGAATGTTTGTTGAGTGCCTACTGTATTTAGGCACTGGGAATATAGAGGTGAGCAAAACCAGGCCCTGCCCTCATGGTGCCATGCTCGGGCCCCAACGGCAGAGACAACGTGGTCCCTTAACATTATTTCTCTGGGCCACTGACCAAGGTGGCTGAGAGCAGGGAAAAGAAGAGGAAAGAAACATATATTAAAAGCATTTGTGGGCCGGGCGCAGTGACTCATGCCTGTAATCCCAGCACTTTGGGAGGCTGAGGCAGGCAGATCACAAGGTCAGGAGATCAAGACCAGCCTGGCCAATATGGTGAAACCCCCTGTCTACTAAAAATATAAAAATTAGCTGGGCATGTTGGCGGGTGCCTGTAGTCCCAGCTACTCTGGAGGCTGAGGCAGGGGAATCGCTTGAATCCGGGAGGCGGAGGTTGTAGCCAGCTGAGATTGCGTCACTGCACTTCAGCCTAGGTGATAGAGACTCCATCTCAAAAAACAAACAAACAAACAAAAAATGTTTGCGGTTTGCTTGCTCAAGTGCTAATCCAGGCTCTTTTTTTTTTAGTTAAACATCATTTTTTTGTAAGCCCCTCCCCCTACACACTGAATACATTTTTGTTAAGAGACAGGGTCTCACCAGGTGCGGTGGCTCACGCCTGTAATCTCAGCACTTTGGGAGGCTGAGGCAGGCAGATCATGAGGTCGGGAGTTCAAGACCAGCCTGGCCAACATAGTGAAATCCTATCTCTACTAAAAATACACAAATTAACCAAGCATGGTGGTGCATGCATGTAGACCCAGCTACTCAGGAGGCTGAGGCAGGAGAATCACTTGAACCCAGGAGGTGGAGGTTGCAGTGAGCCAAGATTGCACTACTGCACTCCAGCTTGGGCAACAGAGTGAGACCTCATCTCAAAAAAAAAAAAAAAAAGAGACAGGGTCTCACTCTGCCACCCAGGCTGGAGGCAGTGATGTAGTCATAGCTCACTGCAGCCTCAAATTCCTGGGCTCAAGCGATCT
Organism: Cacajao melanocephalus; assembly: GCA_963573385.1. NCBI lineage: Eukaryota > Metazoa > Chordata > Mammalia > Primates > Pitheciidae > Cacajao > Cacajao melanocephalus. The sequence continues at coordinate 1,225 of CAUYLG010043484.1, forward strand.
TCTCATATCAGCCTCCCCAGTAGCTGGGACTACAGGTGTGCTCCACCATGTCTGGCAAATTTTAAAACATTTTTTGTAGAGATGGGGTCTCACTATGTTGCCCAGGCTGGTCTCAAACTCCTGAGCTAAAGTGATCCTCCCTCCCCAGCCTCCTGAGTAGCTGGGATTATAGGTGTAACCACACTCAGTGGGAATCCAGGCTCGTTAGAATAAACTATTATTATTATTATTGTTAATGATAATGATGAAGTTAATGTTTATCAAGGACTTACTTTGTGCCAAGTTGTCGTCTAAGCACTTTGGAAGCAATAAGTCATTCGCTTCTCAAAACAAGTCTATGTGATGGGTATAACTGTTAGCCCCATTAAACAGATTAGGACACTGAGGCTTGGAGATCCAGAATGACCTGACCATTGTCACGCAGTGGTAAATGGCAGAGCCAGAACTTGAACCCAGGTCTGCCTTTCTCTCCTCTCTGTATGTGGCTTCCTAAAGGTGGGAGTCTGGGCTGTCTGGACTGTGGGGCCAAATAATTACACATGTAGAACAAGGCCTCAGTAACCACCCAGGTGCATTTCTGACTTTTACAGCAGGGAATGTGAAGCTGGGGGAGAAAAAAATGTCTCGTCCATGGTCACACTACAAAGCCACCGCTGAGCATGATTAGAAAGCAGGGACTCAGATCCAGTCCAGACTCCCAAATCATCAGTATTTATTAGGGATGTGTGAGTAGGTGTTTATGTGAGACAGAAAGAGAGAGGCAGGCAGACAGTCATGTGTACACATGTACACACACGTGCATGCACACACACACACACACGTGGCTGGTGGTAGACTTATCCCAGAGCCACTGCATGGACCTGGAGTCTCATAATACTCCCTCTTTGGCCCACATGAGACAGTCCCTCCTGTCACTTTATTACCATGCTTCATTTTGGACCCTGAATTGTGTCCAGGAAGTCCCGCAGACGTGTGGCAGTTTTTGTTCCTGGAAAAGGTGCTCAGTCCCAAGCCTAGTCCCAAGACAGGGCTTTCAGTGGCATGGGGCTATTTCCCAGACTTGAGTCCTCCCCACCGCAGACTCTGAAGGGACTCACGGGGGTTTTCCAGGAAAGTCTCGGGTCCCAGGAACACAGGCGCCACTGCCTAAGGTCATGGCTTTGAAGAGGAAGGGCCACCGTGTGTCAGGACAAGTTCTGGTGTGTGAGAAATGTCAGCCCTGTGACTTTGCTGTCACACCTTGGCCATGTGGCAAGGCTGCGTGTGTGTGTGTGTGTGTGTGTGTGTGTGTGTGTGTGACAGAGATAGACTGTGGGCAGCTAGGGAGCTGAGGAACCCATGAGAGGTTTTTTTTGTTTTATTTTTTGGTTATTTTTTTTGAGACAGAGTCTCACTCTGTTGCCAGGCTGGAGTGCAGCGGCACAATCTCGGCTCACTGCAACCTCCGCCTCCTGGGTTCAAGCAATTCTCCTGCCTCAGCCTCCTGAGTAGCTGAGACTACCAGCGTGTGCCACCACACCTGGCTAAGTTTTTGTATTTTAGTAGAGACAGGGTTCCACCACGTTGGTCAGGATGGTCTCGATCTCCTGACCTTGTGATCCACCTGCCTCAGCTTCCCAAAGTGCTGGGATTACAGGCATGAGCCACCGGCCTGGCTGGGAGGTTTTAAGAGGGGAAGGGAATCAGCTTTCCCTGAGGGCCTGCTCTGGTGCTGGTTTACAAATATGAACTCATTAATATCCTCCCAGTAGCTATGATCCCCATTTTACAGGCGACTCAACTGAGGTTAAAGACGCCACATGTGTGCCTGAGATCGCACAGCAAGTAAATAGCAGAGCCAGGATTAGGCGCTCAGTCTGTGTGACTGCGCAGGACGCAGGATGGAATTGCTGAGAACATGAGCTTCGGTTTAGACCTGAGTCTTGGCTCTGCCCCTGATACTTCTGACCTTTGGACATGTTACCTAGCCGCTCCAAGCCTCAGCATCCTCATCTATAAAATGCAGTCCTAGAGTAACCGTGCAGGTGGTGAGCGTTAAATGAGATGGTTAATGTAAACTGCCTAGCCTGGTGCAAGGCAAAGGCCCGCCATGGCCTGGCAGTATTATTTAATGTTACTGTAACCTTTTCCTGCCCTCCCTAACCCTGAGCTCACCCCATGCTGCCTGGGTGTCCCTTGCAGACCATTACTGGGACTTCCACCCCCACCACGTGCACAGCGAGTTCGAAAGCTTCACCGAGAACAACTTCACGGAGCTCCAGAGCGTGCAGCCCCCGCAGCTGCAGCAGCTCTACCGCCACATGGAGCTGGAGCAGATGCACGTTCTTGACACCCCCATGGTGCCACCCCACACCAGTATTGGCCACCAGGTGCGTGCCACCACCTGCCCCGTCCCCCAGGAGACTGCCAGGGCTGTGGTAGGGCCTGGGAGCTTCACAGGAAGCTGACACAGGCTCTTACCCAACTCGGCTTCCTGCCCCACGGCGCCAACGGCGGCTGCAGCCCCAACGGCTGCCGCCTGACCCCCCGAGTGACCTCGTGACCCCACACCCCTTATCTCCTCTTGCCCCAAGGATGGACATACCCCAGATAATTGTTGCACCCTCACTGAGCCTCCCCACCCCAACGCCTTCTGGGCACTCCTGGCCCTCAGTATCTGCCACCCCATTCACCAGGCCTCGTGAGCCCCGCACCAAGCCACTTAACACCTCCACTGACCCTGCCTCTCCCCAGTGACCCTCCCTACTGACCTAACCCGGATCAGTGACTTCTGCTGACCTCTACCACCCCTACTGACCTCCAGGGTCCCTCCATTCACTCATCACCCCGCCTATCAAACCCCCTTCCAGACCCAACACACTGGCCCCCAGCACACCCACTTCTGACCCCAGCCCACTGCGGGGTCACACAGCACCTCCGCCAGGAGGAGAACCAGGCACCGCAGCCCTGAACTGGGAGGCTCAGCTGGGAGTGCTGGGTGGGCTGGATGTCAGCACCCCTCGCCCCACAGCCTGCACTCCGTGTGCAGCGCCTCAACTGGCCTCCACTTTTCCCTGGCCATCCCCCACTTTTCCCTGGCCGTCCCCCAGTCTCCTGTTGCCTGCTGTCGTCCCCTGCCCTCTGCACTCCCTCTTCTCTCCCCAGCTGACCTCCCTTCCAGCCCCCCTGAGCTGTAAGCTGGCCCTTCCTGACTCCAATCTCCTTCCCCCACCATCCAGGTCTCCTACGTGCCCCGGATGTGCCTCCCGTACCCGTCCCTGTCCCCGGCCCAGCCCAGCTCTGATGAGGAGGAGGGTGAGCGGCAGAGCCCCCCACTGGAGGTGTCTGACGGCGAGGCGGACGGCCTGGAGCCCGGGCCTGGGCTCCTGCCCGGGGAAACAGGTGGGCCCCGCCCCTGGCCATGTCTGTGCCCTGCCCCCACCCAGCCAGGCTAACTGACCCAGCAGCCATGCCACCGAGTGCATGTGTGTGTGTGTGCCATGTTTGCCAATGTGTGTGTTTTGTGGGGCTGTCTCTGGCTGTCTCAATGTGTGTGTATCTGCTGTGAGTGTATGCAGGCATCTCCATGAAGTGTGCCAGGTGTGTGTCTCTGTGCCCCGAGTGTGTGTCGATCTGGGTGTGTGTGAGCAAGTGTGTGAACAGGTATGGGCAGCTGAATGTGTGCAAGTGGCCGTGTGAGTGGGTGTGTGGGAAGGTGAATGTGAGAGCTGGTGTGGAGAGTGGGTGTGGGCATGTTTGCGTGTGTCAGCATATGAATGCATTTCAGTGTGCAAGTGTGTGCATGTGTATGTGAGGTGTGCAGGTATGATCACATGAGTGGGTGTCAGCAGTGTGCAGGCATGTGTGCATGTGTGAGCAGGGATGTGAGCATGGTGTATGTAGCAGTTGTGTGTTAGCAGGTGTGTGTAATATGTGTGAGTGGAGGTGTGGGAGGTGCGTTGTGTTAGCACGTGTGTGAGCAAGTATGTACATGTGAATGTGTATATGAGTAGGGGTGTGTGTGATATGCGTGTGTGGTCATGAGTGTGGGAGCAGGTGTGTGTAAGTGGATGTGAGTGGGTGTGAACATGCTTGTGTATGTAAGCAGGTGTGAGTGTGAGCAGGAGGGTGTGAGCTGGGGTGTGTGAGCATGTATGTGTATATGTGAGGTTTGTGCATGTATCTGAGTGGATGTGTGTTTTAGCATGTGTGAGCATGTGTGTGTTCCTGTGTGGGGGGGGTGAGGGCATGTTTGAGCACCTGCATGAGTGGTGTGCATGTGAATGGGTGTGTGAACAGGTGTGAGAGCAGGTGTGTGAATGAGTGTGTGTGAGAACAAGTGTGAGTGGGCTGGGCGCAGTGGCTCATGCCTGTAATCCTAAGCACTTTGGGAGGCCGAGGCAGGTGGATCACCTGAGGTCACATGTTTGATACCAGCCTGGCCAACATGGCAAAACCCCGTCTCTACTAAAAATACAAAAATTAGCCGGGCGTGGTGGTGCACGCCTGTAATCCCAGCTACTTGGGAGGCTGAGGCAGGAGAATCGCTTGAACCTGGGAGGTGGAGGTTGCAGTGAGCCGAAATCGTGCCATTGCACTCCAACTTGGGCAACAAGAGCAAAACGCCGCCTCAAAAAACGAAAAAAAAAAGAATGGATATGAGTGGGTGTGATGTTCGAGTGTGTGAGGTGTGTGTGAGCATGCATGAATATGCATGTATGTCAGCAGCTGTGAGTGGGTGTGTGAGCAGAATGTGTGTGAGCAGGTTTATGTGTGGGCAAGTATGAGCATTTGAATGTGCAAGTGGGTGCCCGAGTGGTTGTGTGTGAGGTGTGTAAGCATGCAAGTGGGTGTGGGTGTCAGCATGGGTGTATGAGCAGAATGTGCGTGCATATGTAAGATGTGAGGTGCAAGTGTGTGTGTGAGTGAAGTATGTGAGCAGGTGTGAATGAGGTGTGAATGAGCTGGTGTGAGCGTGTAAGTGCGTGTGGGCAGGTGTGAGCATGTGTGTGTGCATGAGTGGTGTGAGGTATATGAGGATGTGTGTGTGTGTGCAGGTGCGTTGTGTGAGCAAGTGAGTGGGTGTGGGGCATGAGTGACTAAGCAGATGTGTGTTATGTGGGTGTGTGAGCATGTGTGTAGGTGTCAGTGGTGCGTTGTGTGGGTGAGAGTGTGAGTGTGGGTGTGTGTGAGTGCACGGTGTGAGTGCATGTGTGGTTGTCAGTGGGTGTGTGTGAACGAGCAGGTGTGTGAGCAGGTGTGTGTGGGTGCGTGTGTGGGGGTGAGTGGGTGTGAACGGGTGTGTGTATGCGAGGTGTTTGTGCGTGTGCATTAGCGTGGGTGCGTTGTATATGCACACCCATCGCGGGCTGGGGCAGCCATTCCCCTGCCCTTCCCGGCCAACCCTGTCTCCGGGTCCCCGTGCGTGCACGTGGCGGTGTGGGCGGCTCCCGTGTGGGCCCCGGGCCCCCTCCCACCGGGTCCTCCCCCCGCAGGCAGCAAGAAGAAGATCCGCCTGTACCAGTTCCTGCTGGACCTGCTCCGCAGCGGAGACATGAAGGACAGCATCTGGTGGGTGGACAAGGACAAGGGCACCTTCCAGTTCTCGTCCAAGCACAAGGAGGCGCTGGCGCATCGCTGGGGCATCCAGAAGGGCAATCGCAAGAAGATGACCTACCAGAAGATGGCGCGCGCGCTGCGCAACTACGGCAAGACGGGCGAGGTCAAGAAGGTGAAGAAGAAGCTCACCTACCAGTTCAGCGGCGAAGTGCTGGGCCGTGGGGGCCTGGCCGAGCGGCGCCACCCGCCCCACTGAGCCCGCAGCCCCCGCCGGGCCCCGCCGGGCCCCGCCGGGCCTCCCCGCTGGCCATAGCATTAAGCCCTCGCCCGGCCCGGACACAGGGAGGACGCTCCCGGGGCCCAGAGGCAGGACTGTGGCGGGCCGGGCCTCGCCTCACCCGCCCACTACCCCCCCTCCAGCCCCTCCCCACATCCCGCTTCGCCCCCCTTCAGGACTCCGCCCCGGCTGCGGGAGGCCACCTGGGCCGCAGACCCCACCGGGGCAACCTTGCTGAGGACGACCCGGGGTACTTCCTTGGGAGTCTCAAGTCCCTGTGTAAATCAGACCTCCCGTCACCCCTCCCGCCCATTAACCTCCTCCCCGAAAACAAGTAAAGTTATTATCAGTCCATCCTTTGCAGCACAGAGAGTCTCCTTTAAAACTTGCTGTGTACCTTGTCTGGCCCCTGTGTGCTGCGGCGTCTCTTTTTGTCATTTGTCCATCGGGTGTTTACTGAGGACTGTACCCAATGCTGGACCCTGGGGACGTGAGGACCAGTGACACACAGCACCTGACCAGGAGTCAGAGTTTGGTGAAAAGAACAAATCCTCAATTGTGATTAGAGGACTCAATCCCATTTTAAAGCTCTCTACTCCTGACAGGTATTTTGTTGTTGTTGTTTGTTTTTTTGAGACGCAGTCTCACTCTGTTGCCCAGGCTGGAGAGCAGTGGCGCGATCTTGGCACACCACAACCTCTACCTCCTGGATTCAAGTGATTCTTTTGCCTCAGCCTCCCGAGAGGCTGGGACTACAGGTGGGCATCACCACGCCGGCTATTTCCAGACCACCATGTTGGCCAGGCTGGTCTGGAACTCCTGACCTCAGGTGATCCGCCCACTTCGGCCTTCCAAAGTGCTGGGTTTACAGGTGTGAGCTCGGCCTTTTTTTTTTTTTTTCTTTTAGCTTTGATGAGGTTTGAACTCGTAATGATGATGATGATGATGATGATGACCATAGCAACAACATTGGATTTTCTGGTCAGTTAGTACCTGCCAACCTTGAGATGTGGAGTCTAATATCACTCCATTTTATAGAATAGGAAACTGAGGCTTGTAGAGGTCAAATAATTTGCCCAAGATCACAGCTGCTGAGTGGCCAAGTTGGATCACACTCTGGCTCTGTCCCCTACACGTCAACGCAGAGTAGGCGGCTTTGCTTATCTGGAAGAGGATACTCTTCAGCATTCCGAGGGCAGGAATTAAGCCCCAAAGCTCCTGTGGGCCACAAAGCATTCTCAGCAGCTGCACGCCCAGCAGGACCTTAGACTCAGGTGAATCCCTGGTGGGACCCCTGTATTCTGTTTGCTCTTTAGCTCCTCGCCACAGCAAGGGAGAAACACACCAAGTCTTCCTTCTGACGGTAGCAAGAAGTGGCGGCGGACAGCATGGGAGTGAGGGACTTCCCAACGCAGTCAAAGACCTCAGGGAACCCAGATTCTGGGGACGTTATCATAAGGACAAACACCCCCGCACACCTCCTCACCCACAGAGGGCTCACGGCAACCCAAAACAAGAGAAGGCAAAATGGCATCATGTGTTCATTATGTTAGTTATTCTCCCAGGCTGGATTGCACTGGTACCAACAGGGCTTATTGCAGGTTTGACCCCCTGGGCTCAAGTGATTCTCCTGCCTCACCCTCCCGAGTAGCTGGGACAACGGGTGTGTGTCACATGCCTGGCTGATTTGTGTATTTTTTGTAGAGGTGGGGTTTCATCATGTTGCCCAGGCTGGTCTTGAACTCCTGAACATAAATGATCTGCCTGCCTTGGCCTCCCAATATGCTGGGATTACAGGCGTGAACCAATTCGCTCAGCCCATTTTTATTTTATTATTATTTTTTGAGACACAGTCTTACTTTGTCACTCAGGCTGCAGTGCAGTGGTGTGATTTTGGCTCACTGCAGCCTCGAACTCCCTGGACTCAAGCCATCCTCCCACCTTAGCCTCCCGAGTAGCTGGTACTACAGGTGCACACCACCACACCTGGCTAATTTGTGTGTGTGTATTTATTTTATTTTTAATTTAATTTAATTAATTTTTTGAGATGGAGTCTTGCTCTGTTGCCCAGGCTGGAGTGCAGTGGCACGATCTTGGCTCACTGCAACCTCTGCCTCCCAGGTTCAAGGGATTCTCCTGCCTCAGCCTCCTGAGTAGCTGGGATTACAGGCACGCGCCACCATGCCCGGCTAATTTTTGTATTTTTAGTAGAGACAGGGTTTCACCATGTTGACCAGGCTGGTCTTGAACTCCTGACCTCATGATCTGCCCTATCTGCAGAATGCTGGGATTACAGGCGTGGACCACCGCACCCGGCCTTTATTATTATTATTTTTTTTAGTAGAGATGGGGTTTTGCCATGTTGCCCAGGCTGGTGTCAAAAACTCTTGGCCTCAATCCGCCCGCCTTGGCTTCCAAAAGTGCTGGAATTCCAGGCATGAGCCACCCTACCCAGCCTAGCATTTTAAAAATGATAAACCCACTTCATACATTGCTGTACAGGGGTGCTGCTGTTACCTGCCCTGCTTTACAGATGAAGAAACCAGGTGCTTTGAGATGGAAGAGATGGCATTGCTAGGACTCAGGGGCAGCCTGGCCCCAGGGTCTGTGGACGTGGCCATTGCCTGAACTGCCCGCAAGGATGCTGCTGACCTGTCAGCCTCAGGGTTATGGGCCGACCATGCTCCCACCGTACAATCTGCTGTGAGCGGGACACACACAGGGCTTGGGGTACCCCCTAGGCTCGTCAAGGGTTGGGGAGGCAGAAGCCCTCCTATTGTGCTGCGGGGGTGGGGGGGGGAAGGGACAGGAGCCAGCCAGGGACAGTGTGGCCCTACCTTCTCCCTGGAGAGACCTCAGCTCTCTGGAATTCATCTATATTTAGCAGGTGGCTGGACAAGAGGCAGATAAGCAGTGCCTGGGGAGGGGGAGGTCCCCATATATAGTGGGAAGGACAGGACCCCACTCAGTCCCTCTTAGGGTGGCCTGTGCCTGCTTGGTGCCTGGTGTGACGTCTCTCAGGATGCCTGAGCCGGGGAAGAAGCCAGGTAGCTCCGGGCCTGGGGTTGGGTCTAAATGTGGGAGCAGGGGGTGTCTACAATTGGGGAGCTGGGCTAGGAGGGAGTTTTTGAGCGGGCTGAAGAGGACATGGCCGCTGAGCCCCAGGACGGGCCAGCCAGTCCTCCTGGGTCCTTTTTTGATTCTCAGTTTCTTTTTCCCATCCCTCTGATGAGAGGTGAAGGTAAACCCAGGGTCAGCGACGCAGAGAGGGGACACAGCCAAGACAGGAAGCACCTGGGGTCAACCCATTCTCAGAATGCAAAGGGACCCCTTCCCTGCCCCATTTCCTTCGCCTTCCACAGCAGGGATCCCCGCAGACAGAGCCCACATTTATGCGGAGCCAGGCTCACCCATGCCCTCAGATGAGTCTCCACCCACTCTGGGTCTTAGTCTCCCAACCTGGGGACTGGGGGTGGTGGTGGTGGTGGGCCGGTTCCTCCTGGCTGTGACATTATCTGCTTCATGAGCCTGTATGGTATGGCCCCCATGTTGGGAGTGACACAGTCCCTCTTCTCTGAAAGAGGACAGTCAGGAGCCCCTGAACTCAGGCCAAGGACAGGGAAAATCACAGCCCAGCGTCCTGGGCCTGGGTGGTGCCCTTACCAAGGTTGTCCAGGGCAGAGATCTAGGTCCCCATCCCCCAACACCCTCCCAGGCCAGCTTTATCTCAGTTGCTGATTCTCAGCCTGAGGTCCCTGGAGGACAAATTTGGCCACATTCCAAAAAGGCAGAGTTCCCCACCTCCTGCCAAGGGCCCCAGATGGTGGGGGAGGGGAGCTGGGTTCCTCACGGGTGTCTCCAAGCTGGGAGAGTGGCGTATCCAGGGGACACACACAGTACAAGTCTTGTGTGGAGGTCAGGACCACAGCCCTGGCTCTCCCGACTACAGGCTGTGTGATCTTGGAGGAGCCGCTTAGCTTCTCTGAGCCTCAGTGTCCTCCTCTAAGAAATGAACAGAATAACCGCACCTACCTCGTAATAATACCATAGGAGTATTACACGAGGGGATGCATGGAAACTGCTTATAACAGCATTTACTAAGAGGGGCTGCAGGGGTGGGGTGCACGCTCCAGCCAGGGGCTGCTGTAGCCTCCATCTGGCCCTTCAGTCTCAGCTTTCAGCAAGAAGCCACGGTCAGTGGAAGTGGCTGCAGGCAGCCCTGCCGTGTTCGAGGCCGAGACAGAGCGGGCAGGAGTGAAGGTGTGCTGGCAGCATGGAGGCAGTGACATCGGTGCCAGCGACAAGTACATCCTGGCTGCAGAGGGCACACGACACACACTGACAGTGCGGGAGGTGGGCCCTGCTGACCAGGGGGCCTACGCAGTCATTGCTGGCTCCTCCAAGGTCAAGTTCGAACTCAAGGTCATAGAGGCAGGTAAGATCCTGGTCAGCCTTCCCTGAGGGGCAGGCTTCTGGGGGGAGGGGCAGCGAGGCGCTTCTCCATCCAACCAGGGAACAGGAGGTGCTTTCACAATTTCTTGCCTTTGCTGTGGCTATGCCCCCACCACCCCACCAGGAACGCCCTTTCCCCCTTTTCTGCATATGACCTCTCTAAGTACCCCATGTGCCACCTGGCCTGTTCTAGCCATGCAGGAGGCGGGAGAGATGAACAAGACTCAACCCCACCCTCCCCGTGCAGACCTCCCTGGGGAGATGACCAGGCACAGATGACACCTTGTGTGCTGGCAGGGAAGCCCCAGGAGGTGTGGGGGAGGAGGCGCGCAGCCCAGTCTGAGGGGCTGCTCCAAGGCTGGGACAGAGCGGGGATGGACCTGGAGCTATTCGGGGCAGGTGCAGCAGATGTGGGGACTGATGGCCCGGGACAGGGAGGAGAATGTGAGAGGCAGGCTGGCTCTCCAGCTCAGCATGTGCTGCCTCTGAGGGGCCCGGGCAGTGGGGGGACAGACAGGGCACACTTTCCTCGTTCACAGCAGGCTCATGGGTCCAATGCTCAGGAGAGAGAGGGTACAGGGGTCTCTGGTTAGTGTCTGCACCACAACTCCCATCCAATCCCATCCAGAGAAGGCAGAGCCCGTGCTGGCCCCTGCCCCTGCCCCTGCTGAGGGCACTCAAGCCCCTGGAGAAGCCCCGACCCCAGCCGCTGACCTGGGAGGAAGTGACCCAAGTCCCGAAGGTGAGAGGGGCTGGGCAGGGAGGGGCAGGATCTGTGGGTAGGGGGTGTCTGGGGCAGGTCTCAAAGGCCTTTGCTTGACCAGGCAAGGTGGCTCAGGCCTATAATCCCAGTACTTCGGAGGCCGAGGTGGGTGGATCACTTGAGGTCAGGAGTTGTTTGAGATCAGCCTGGCCAACACGGTGAAACCCCATCTCTACTAAAAAGTACAAAAAATTAGTTGGCACGTGCCTGTAATCACAGCTCCTCGGGAGGCTGAGGTAGGAGAATCGCTTGAACCTGGGAGGTGGAGGTTGAAGTGAGCTGAGACTGAGCCATTGCACTCCAGCTTGGGGGATAGAGTCAGATTCCGTCTCAAGGAAAAAAAAAAAGCCTTTGCTCACAGGGTCAAGCTCAGCAGCTCCCAGCGGCCTCACCCCTGAAGCCCCCGATGACCCCATCGGCCTTTTTGTGATGCGGCCACAGGATGGCGAGGTGACTGTGGGTGAGTGTGAGCTGCTGTGTCCAGCAGTGGGGTGGGAAGGTGGGCAGCAGGACACTCCCCAAGCCAGGCCTGTCGCTCTGCCCCACAGGTGGCAGCATCACCTTCTCAGCCCGCGTGGCTGGGGCCAGCCTCCTGAAGCCACCTGTGGTCAAGTGGTTCAAGGGCAAGTGGGTGGACCTGAGCAGCAAGGTGGGCCAGCACCTGCAGCTGCATGACAGCTACGACCGCGCCAGCAAGGTGGGTCTACCAGGGTCATGGGGACACAGAGAGAGGGGACATGGAGAGCTCTGGAAGGCAGAAGGCACACAGAGGGCACCATGAGACCCGAGGCACACACGAGCTGCAAGCCAGGGGCATGGGGAACTGGGGAGGCAGGTTGAGGGGCCAGGGGCCCACAAGGAGATCCTGGAGGCCTGGAGGCCACGGAGCACGATGAGGCTCATAGGAGCACTGTGGGGGACATGGGAGACTTGGAGGACGTGACTCACTCAAGGGGGCACCTAATAAGGCTCGGGGGCCTCTAGGCGGGCTCAGGAAGGCTGGAGGACACCATGAAGTCTGGGGGCACCAGCTAGGGGGTTGTAAAGCCCCTGGATGGGTGAGTATCAGGGCTCAAGGGACCCTCAGGGATTGACCACAACGATTCCTCATTATACAGATGAGGAAACCAAAGCTTGAGAGGTTAAGTAGCTGTGCCAACGTCACTTAGACACAGGTCTAGAACCTTAAGCCTTGGTTTTTTGTGTTATTTCATTTTTTTCCACCCTGCCCACCAGAACCTTAAGATTTAAGTCTAACCCTTGTGTGTTCACTCCAAACCTCTGCTTTTCCTAACCTTCCACAGTCCTGGGCCAGGCGAGGGGGCCTCTAGCAGGAGAGGGCCAACATGTTCAGCTGTGCGCACTGTGCACTGTGCAAGAGCACTATGTTTCACCACATGTGCCAGCAGATGGCAGTCATGGATTTTGAGATGGTCCCCTTTCTCTTAACTAAACCCTGAGGGTGAGGTTGATGGGCACTTGTCATTCCCAGCCTCCTTTTTTTTTTTTTTTTTCTTAAATTTATTTGAGACAGGGTCTCGCTCTGTTGCTCAGGCTGGAGTGCAGTGGCTCGATCTTGGCTCACTGCAATCTCCGCCTCCTGGGTTCAAGCAGTTCTCCCACCTCAGCCTCCTGAGTAGCTGGGACTAGAGGTGTGCACAACCATGCTTGGCTCATTTTTGTTGTTTTTATTTTTACTTTTGAGATGGAGTCTTGCTTTGTTGCCAGGCTGGAGTGCAGTGGCACTATCTCAGCTCACTGCAACCTCCACCTCCCGGGTTCAAACAATTCTGCTGCCTCGCCTCCCGAGGAGCTGGGACTACAGGCATGTGCCACCATGCTGGTTAATTTAATAGAGACGGGGTTTCACCATGTTGGCCAGGATGGTCTCAATCTTTTGACCTTGTGATCCGCCCGCCTTGGCCTCCCAAAGTGCTGGGATTACAGGTGTGAGCCACCACGCCCGTCCATTTTTGTTATTTTTAGTAGAGGTGGAGTTTCACCATGTTGGCCAGGCTGGTCTGGAACTCCTGGTCTCATGTGATCCACCCTCTCAGCCTCCCAAAATGCTGGATTACAGGCATGAGCCACCACACTGGCCACTCCCAGTCTTCTTTAAGGGTGAGGAGCCTTGTCTCCCGGCCCCTGGTGTCCCCTGACGCCCCATCCCTCCATGCACACAGGTCTATCTGTTTGAGCTGCACATCACCGACGCCCAACCTGCCTCTGCTGGCGGCTACCGCTGTGAGGTGTCCACCAAGGACAAATTCGACTGCTCCAACTTCAACCTCACTGTCCACGGTGAGGGGCCCCGCTGTCTGTCCTGGGCTCAGGCTCCTCGTGCACCTGCCTCCCTTTCCCAGCACTAAGGAGGATGTCTCATCTTGGCCAGACACAAGTGCTGGCCACGTGCCTGTGCTGCAGACACAAGGGTGTGAGAGAAATCCCCAGGCTTGCAGGGTTGGGGTGGGAGCTTAGGGCTGAGTCCAGGTCTCATCTGGGTGGGACTCTGTTTTATCATCTGGGTGTCATGGCTGCTGGCCCAGGGCCTGGAACTATCTGAATGTTTGCTTGATGGGTGAAGGTGAGTTGAGAGATGGGTGGGAATTGGGGAAAATAAACAGTCCCACCTCCCTGGTACCTTGACCCTGGGGAAGGCTGGGAAGGTGAGATCCTGGGGCAGATGCCCAGCCTCACGGGGTCATGAATGGGCAAGTCTGTGAAGACTCGGAGACCGTCCCCAGGGCAGGGCTTCTCAAATGGCCCCCTCTGAAGCCCCTTCCCTCATCTCTCCGCCCTTTGAACCCAGAGGCCATGGGCCCCGGAGACCTGGACCTCCTATCAACCTTCCGCCGCACGTGAGTGGCCGTCCTCAGGACCTGGGGGAGGCCAATGCTGGAGTCTGAGGCCCTTCGGGGTCTGGACTGGGGGTCAGGGCAGAGCTGAAGTCAGAGGGGTTGCGGGGAGAGCAAGCTTCCTGCGCAGGTGAAGATACTGAGTCTAACCCCCACAGGAGCCTGGCTGGAGGTGGCCGGCGGATCAGGTACTCCTGCCCCAAGCCCTACCTGCACCATCCACAGACCCCCAGGGGTCTGAGATGGGTAGGAGCCCAGTCTGGCCAGCGTCCCTTCCTCCCTCCCCACCCTGCTCCCCGTCCGTCTCCTAAGCCCCCTCCAGTCCCTCACTGCAGCCTCATCCGGGGTCCCTCTCCATAGTGACAGCCACGAGGACGCTGGGATTCTGGACTTCAGCTCACTGCTGAAGAAGAGGTGAGTCCTGGGTGGCAGTTCTGGGGCAGGTGGTGAGGCCTGGCTCCAAATCCCAGCACTGTGGCTTGCCAGCTGTGTGACCCTGAGCACATCACTGCACCTCTCTGAGCTGGTTTGTCTGTTGAGGGACGATCCTGGTGTGGGAAGAAGTTAAAGGGCTCTGCAGATGTTATGTCTCATGAACAGTCATCCTCAGTGTCCCCCATGGTCACTCCACGCTTGAGGCTGCAAAAGCTCCCTCAGTAAACTCTGGGGACCCAGAAGTAATGGAGAGAGGTCCCCAAAGCTGCAGGAATTGTCTACCAGACTGGCCACACTAACTTACGTTCTCTCTGTCCTCTCTCCCTCTCCCTCGGCCCCTCCCTTATGGCTGATGCTGCTGTGGCCCAGAGAGTAAGAAACGGGCTCTGGGTATTTGGGGTGGCAGGGTGCTGGTGGGCGGGGAGGATCCCGTCCCCTCCCTGAGGGGCTGTGGTGAGAGGCTCGGAGCAGAGTGCGGCTCCCCACAGACCGGGGTGAGTCTCTGTGCCTTGGGCTTCTCCTGCCACCCCCCTATCTGTCAGAGGTTAGGAGGGATACGCGGTGGCTCAAGCCTGTAATCCCAGAACTTTGGGAGGCCGAGGCAGGTGGATCACCTGAGGTCAGGAGTTCAAGACCAGCCTGGCCAACATGGTGAAACCCTGTCTCTACTAAAAATACAAACCAGCCAGGCACAGCAGCAGATGCCTGTAATCCCAGCTACTAGGGAGGTTGAGGCAGGAGAATAGCTTGAACCCGGGAGGCGGAGGTTGCAGTGAGCCGAGATCGTGCCATTGCACCCCAGCCTGGGCGACAGAGTAAGACCTTGTCTTGAAAGAAAAGAAAAGAAAAAAGAAAAGAGGAAAAGAAAAGAAAAAGCAACGCATACAAGCGGTCCTGTGAGTCTCTGGAGCAGCGTGGGTGCCCCGCAATGCAGGGAGTGGAAGCTCAGAGAATAGGGAGGAGGTGAAGGCCATGGATGGGGTCCAGGACTTTGAGGGAAGGTGCCCGCACCTCTCATGTGTTTCTGCCCTTTTTCCCTGCCCTCGAACAGCAGTTTCCGGGCCTCGAGGTGAGTGCGCAATCATAACCCAGCACCCTCATCGCCCCTACTTCTGCCAGGAACCCCTCCATATCCCCAGCCCCCCTTATGCTCCCTTGGCCCCCAGACCTGACCTGGGACCCAGACCAACTCCAGCTGCCCCACTAGAAGGGAAGGGGCAGAGGGGCAGGGGTGGCTACAGCTCCTTATTCCTGGGCCCAGGTTGCCCAGCCCAGGGAATCGGGGTGGGGGGCTGTAGACTTGCCCCTGGTCACAGCCTGGGCTGTGGGACTCAGGGACTCAAAGCTAGAGGCACCAGCAGAGGAGGACGTGTGGGAGATCCTGCGGCAGGCACCCCCATCCGAGTATGAGCGCATCGCCTTCCAGTACGGCGTCACTGACCTGCGTGGCATGCTGAAGAGGCTCAAGGGCATGAGGCGAGATGAGAAGAAGAGCACAGGTTAGCCCTTCCCCCCACAGAAGAGGAGAGGGCACAGGCTAGCCCTTCCCACAGGAGAGGTGAGGGCACAGGTTAGCCCTTCCCCCCACGGGAGATGAGAGGGCACAGGTTACCCCTCCCACATGGGAGAGGAGAGGGCACAGGTTACCCTTCCCACATGGGAGAGAAGAGGGCACAGGTTAGCCCTTCCCACACAGAAGAGGAGAGGGCACAGTCTAGCCCTTCCCCCCACGGGAGAGGAGAGGGCACAGGTTAGCCCTTTCCCACATGGGAGAGGAGAGGGTACAGGCTAGCCCTTCCCACACAGGTGGGGAGAGGGTACAGGTTAGCCCTTCCCACACAGGAGAGGAGAGGGCACAGGTTAGCCCCTCACCCCCTCCACATACATGGAAAGAGCAGAGTCTGGCTTAGCACAGAGACACACAGGAAAGAAGGACTCAAGTTAACCCCTCCTTCTGTAGAAAAACCCAGGAATGCCCAGGTTAGCCCCTTTCCACACAGACAGAAACGCAAAGGTTAGGCCAGGACAGCCACAGGGAAAAGGACAGAGCTCAGATTAACCCTCCTCACCAAGGAAAAATCAGGCTACCCTTTCTTTCTCTACCTTCTGCTGAAAAGAAATGAAGCCCAGTTCACCCTCTCCACACCCCAAAGAAAAGGGAAGAGGCCCGGCAAGCTGGGAGAGCCACACACAGGCAGAGAGAAGAGCCTGGTTAATCTTCCTCCCAGGCAAACCAAGTAGGAGGGCGCGGGTTAGCCCCCCTCACCCCCAGGCAGGTGGAAGGAGGAGGGCCCAGGCTAGCCCTTCCTCACTGAGGTACTGACCAGGGCAGGTGTGAGCCAGGAAAGCAAGGGCCTCACATACCTGCTCCCTGCCATGTCTGAGTCTAGCATGGTGCCTGGCACATACCTCGAGCACTCTATAAACGTCAACTGAGTAGACGGGTCAGCTTCCGTGCAGGGTATGCAAGACGAGCTCCTCCCAAAGCACACATGCAAAACACACATGCTCCCATGGAAGGGGAAAGGAGCTGCTTAGTCCCTCCCAGCTGATCTCCCCCAGGCCCCCCAGCCCTCTGCCCCGCCTCCCTCACCCGATTGCTAGATGATCTCGCCCTTACCTGCGCTGTGGCCCTATTTAAGCCAGGGATCCCCTGGATGCCACCAGTGTGCCTCTGGGTCAACCTCTGAACTGCTGAGCCCAGAGGGCACCAAGCCAAGGCCTGCAGGTGCCTGAGGAGGAGCAGATGGAGGCTGACAAGGCAGATGGGAACCTCCAGGGGCAGGGGTATCTTCCAGGCATACCAATAATAGTAAAAAGAGTGAATTTCCTTGAACCCGGGAGGTGGAGGTTGTGGTGAGCCGAGATCGTGCCATTGCACTACAGCCTGGGCAACAAGAGCAAGACTCCGTCTCTTAAAAAAAAAAAAAAAAAAGTGAATTCCTCTGGCTGGGCATAGTGCTCACACCTGTAATCCCAGCACTTTGGGAGGCCCAGGCAGGCAGATCACCTGAGGTCAGGAGTTCGAGATCAGCCTGACCAATATGGTGAAACCCCATCTCTACTAAAAATACAAAAATTAGCTGGGCGTGGTGGCGGGCCCCCTGTAATTCCACCTACTCGGGAGGCTGAGGCAGGAGAATTGCTTGAACCTGGGAGGCAGAGGTTGCAGTGAGCTGAGATTGAACCACTGCACTCCAGCCTGGGCGACAGAGTCAGACTCCATCTCCAAAAAAAAAAAAAAAAAAAGAGCGAATTCCTTCCTAAGCTAGGCACTAGGTGATTTACATAATTGTCTCATTTAATTCTCGAAACACTATGATGGAGAGACTGTGACCATTTCCACGCTGCTAAGGAGGAAAGCAAGGCACAGAGAGGTTAGTTAGGGAAACAGCTGAAGGTCACAGAGCACCTGGCATAGATCTCTGCCCCTCTGCAGCTGACTTTAGGCCCAGTCAGAGCATTTGAGGACTCAGGGGTCCTTCTCTGCTGGGTGGATGGAGCCCCTACCTCCTCCCTGGGCTCAGCAGCAGCAACTTGGGCTTTTAGAAACACTGCCACAAGAGGAGGCATTGTCGCAGGGGAGGGCTGGGCTCAAAACCCAGCTCTGCCACATACCTGCGGGGCTGGTGGCGTTGGGCTAGTCGCCTTTCTGAGCCCTGTTTCCCCCACTGCAGCAGCCAGGGGACCATCGCACTGGCCCTGGGGGCCGAGATGGGAGTGAGAGTGCCGGGCACAGAGGGCCGATAGGTGGGAATGTCTGGCAGGAGGACAAAAGTCAGGGGTTGGTGAGAGAAGAGAAGGCACATCTGTCTCAGCCCCAGTTCTCCTTCTGTCTTTCTGGAAGCCCCTAACCCAACCCCTGAGCTGAGCAGGTGGAGAAGACCCCAAGGAAGACAGAAGGACAAGGTCAGATAAACAGAGACAAGGAGATGGACAGACACAGATAAAGAAATAGAGACACCATGCCTGTGATCCCAGCATGGTCGCCTGGCCGACATGGTGAAACCCTGTGTCTACTAAAAATGCAAAAATTACCTGGGCAATGGTGGCGAGCACCTGTAATCCCAGCTACTCCAGAGGCTGAGGCAGGAGAATCGCTTGAACCCGGGAGGTGGAGGTTGCATTGAGCCGAGATCGCACCACTGCACTCCAGCCTGGGCAACAGAGCGAGACTCTGTCTCAAAAAACAAACAAAAATTAAAACAACAAACAAAAAGAAACAGAGACACAGAGAGACAGGTGGAGGCACAGGGGGGATTGGGTGAGGATCTGGGCCCCAGCCCCAGCCCCAGTAGCCTAGCCTCGGGGAGCAGGCTGTGGGCAGTGGGGTGGCCGGGGCTGAGGGGTGGTGCTCAGCCTTTCAGAAGAAGCTGGAGCCGGCCTACCAGGTGAGCAAAGGCCACAAGATCCGGCTGACCGTGGAGCTGGCCGACCCCGACGCTGAGGTCAAGTGGCTCAAGAATGGTCAGGAGATCCAGATGAGCGGCAGGTGTGGCCCGTGGTTGAGGGGGTGCCTGGGGTGGAGGTAGGGATCCCCCCTCGCCTCCTGCCCATCTCCACACGCGTGTCTGTGACTGTGGCTCTCAGCTCATCTCTCTGGGTCTGATTTCCTGTCCTCTTGCTCCTGCCCGTCCCTCTCCCTCTCTCCTTTTGTCTTGGACTCACTTCCTCCTGTTGAGAAACTCCAATGACCCCTTCTGTTCTGCAGCAAGTAAGTTTCCCTCTGGATGGCTTGGGGTGGGAGGCACAGGGGTTACCATGGGGCGCCCTGGGCCCAGAGTTGCGTCCCTGGCTCTCCTGCCACTTCCCTGCGGCCCCTACCCAGGTACATCTTCGAGTCCATCGGTGCCAAGCGCACCCTGACCATCAGCCAGTGCTCACTGGCAGACGACGCGGCCTACCAGTGCGTGGTGGGTGGGGAGAAGTGCAGCACAGAGCTCTTTGTTAAAGGTGAGCCTGGGACCTGGGGACGTGGGGATCTGGGGAGGAGATGGCCTCAGGGGAGCCAACCCTCACGCTTGCTCTGCCTGGACAGAGCCCCCCGTACTCATCACGCGCCCCTTGGAAGACCAGCTGGTGATGGTGGGGCAGCGGGTGGAGTTTGAGTGTGAAGTTTCGGAGGAGGGGGCTCAGGTCAAATGGTGAGTGCCAGAGGCACAGAGCACGGGGCAGGGCTGGGTGTCGGGGACATCTGCCCAGAAGAGGCTACAGAACTTCCCACCCGCCCACCCGGCCAGGCTGAAGGATGGGGTGGAGCTGACCCGGGAGGAGACCTTCAAATACCGGTTCAAGAAGGACGGGCGGAGACACCACCTGATCATCAATGAGGCCACGCTAGAGGACGCGGGGCACTACGCGCTGCGCACCAGCGGGGGCCAGGCGCTGGCTGAGCTCATCGTGCAGGGTGAGGTGGCTGGGGTTGGAGGGAGAGGCTTCAGGGCTTGGGCCCCTCAGCTCCCACCCCACCCCACCCAGCCATGTAGGGGGAAAGCAGGCAAACCCAGGCTCAAGGCTTCTGTGACCTTAGGCCCGTCGATAGCCTAAGCCTCACCCTTCTCATCTCTAAAATGACGATGCTGCTGGGCGCGGTGGCTCACACCTGTAATCCCAGCACTGTGGGAGGCCAAGGCGGGTGGATCATGAGGTCAAGGGATCGAGACCATCCTGACCAACACAGTGAAACTCCCTCTACTAAAAAAAAAAAAAAAAAAAAATAGCTTGGCACGATGATGCGTGCCTGTAGTCCCAGCTACTTGGGAGGCTGAGACAGGAGAATCGCTTGAACCTGGGAGGCAGAGGTTGCAGTGAGCCGAGATTGCACCATTGCACTCCAGCCTGGGCAACAGAGTAAGACTCTGTCTCAAAAAAAAAAAAAAAATGACGATGCTGAGGTGACAGCTCCAAAGGGTACGAGAGGGTCAGGCGGGCCTGGTGAGTCAGATGGACCTGGTGAGCGTCACCACCCCTCGAACACCTGAGGTTCCTTGTGTGCACTGCACCATCATAGGCAAACATCGCACACACAGGCACACACGTGTTTTCACATGCCCGCACACACCCAAACACGTGCGCACCAGTGCCTGAGAGCCCACATACCCTCCTGAGCTCAATAGCTCTGCCCCGCCCCGCAGAGAAGAAGCTGGAGGTGTACCAGAGCATCGCAGACCTGATGGTGGGTGCAAAGGACCAGGCTGTGTTCAAGTGCGAGGTCTCGGATGAGAACGTGCGGGGTGTGTGGCTGAAGAACGGGAAGGAGCTAGTGCCCAACAGCCGCATAAAGGTGTCCCATATTGGGCGGTAAGTGTGTGGGGCAGGTGGATGGGACAGGCGGAGACTGAGATGGAGACAGAGAGACGGGGAGAAACAGACAGAGAGTCTGAGATAGAGACAGGAGGACAGAGAGGCAGAAGCACAGAGACAGGACAGAGACTGAGACAGACCCACAGAGAGGGAGAAACAGACACAAAAAGACGAAGAGACAAAGACAGAAATAGCTCTACGGAGACAGAAAGTGATGGACAGGAAGGCACACGCTACACGCAGAGGAGAGTTTGTCAGAGACAGAGAAGAACAGAGGGACAGAGGCAGAGGCGGCAGGGAGACACAGACGGGGTCAGGAACTCCCCAGCACCCTTCCCCAACTTGTGACCAGGGCAGGGCAGGAGGCCACCAAGGAGGCTGGCTCTGGCCAGAGTCCCTCGCTGTCTCTCCCACCCTCTGGCTCATCCCCGGAGCAACTGGGCTGGCCGTGCTGGGCCTGAGTTCACAGAGATTAATGAGACCTAGGCCCTGCCCAGTCTCCAAGGGGCCAGCCAAGGGTATGTTTTGATGTAGAAATCACTTCTACACTGCCTACCTCTGAAAGCACATGAAAGAGCTGGAAAATTCGATAACATAGAAAAAAAAAACATTAAAAAAAATCAGAATACCAACAAGCCAGGATGAAGTGAGGGCCTCCTGGGACCCTGGCTGGGGTATCTGTCAAGGCCAGGGGTTTGTGACTGAGTGGGGTCCCCTGAGCCACGGCTCCCTCGCAGGGTCCACAAACTGACCATTGATGACGTCACACCTGCTGACGAGGCTGACTACAGCTTTGTGCCCGAGGGCTTCGCCTGCAACCTGTCGGCCAAGCTCCACTTCATGGGTGAGGCTGCTCCGGGGTAGGGTGGGTGGGGGCAGTGGGCCAGGAGGCCATCACTGGGTTCTGCCTTTGCCCCCGTGCCACTAGCTCTTCTTTTTCTTGCAGAGGTCAAGATTGACTTCGTACCGAGGCAGGGTGAGTCTCGGGGCCCCTGAGTCTTGGTTCTTCCCATTTTCCTGCCACCCACCCACCCAGGTCTCCCCTCCACTCACAGAGGGAAGAGCAAGCATGAGGGGTGGGGGTCCTGGGGCCCAGAGCCAGCTTTGCCACTCATGACCACGGGTCAGTTATAATCTCTGTGAGCCTCAGTTTCCTCTTCTGTAAAATGGGAAGAGGAAACTTACCCCCATAGGGTAGTTATTCTTTCTAAAAGATTAGCTTTTTGTTGTTTTTTGAGACAGAATCTTGCTCTGTCGCCCAGGCTGGAGTGCAGCAGTGAGATCTTGGCTCACTGCAACCTCTACCTTCCAGGTTCAAGAGATTCTCCTGCCTCAGCCTCCTGAGGAGCTGGGGACTACAGGCGCCTGCCACCATACCCAGCTAATTTTGTATTTTTAGTAGAGATGGGGTTTCACCATGTTGGCCAGGCTGGTCTTGAACTCCTGACCTCAGGTGATCCACCTGTCTCAGCCTCCCAAAGTGCTGGGATTATAGGCATGAGTCACCGTGCCCGGCCACATCTTTTCTTCTTGTTTAATTTTATTATTTTTATTATTATTATTTTTAGAGACAGGATCTCACTCTGTTGCCCAGCCTGGAGTGCAGTGGTGTGACCAAAGCTCACTGCAGCCTCAAACTCCTGGGCTCAAGGGATCCTCCCACATCAGCCTTCCAAGTAGCTAGGATTACAGGTGTGCAGCACCACATCTAGATAATATTTTAAAGTTTTTGTAGAGACAAGGGTCTTGCTATGTTGCCCAGGCTGGTCTCGAATTCCTGGCCTGAAGCGATCCTCCTCCCTCAGCTTCCCAAAGAGCTGGGATTACAGGCACAAGCCACTGTGCCCAGCCCTTTTCTTCTCTTGGAAGTACCTCTTCTGCTTTTATTTTATTTTAATTAATCTATCTTTTGAGACAGTCTCACTCTGTCACCTCGGCTGGAGTATAATGGTGTGAACTCAGCTCACTGTAGCCTCTGCCTTCTAGGCTCAAGCGATCCTCCCACCTCAGGAGTAGCTGGAACTACAGGCACACGCCACTGTGCCGGCGAATTTTCCTATTTCTTGGTAGATACAAGGTTTCTTTGCCATGTTGCCTAGACTGGTCTCAAACCCCTGAGCTTGAGTGATCCACCTGCCTTGGCCTCCCAAAGTGCTGAGATTACAGGGATGAGCTACCTCACCTGGCCCTCTCCTTCTCCTGCTTTTAGATTAAGCTTTAGTCAGCCCAGGGGCAGTGGCTCACATCTATAATCCCAGCACTTTGGGAGGCCAAGGCGGGTGGATCACCTGAGGTCAGTAGTTTCAGACCAGCCTGGCCAACATGGCAAACCCTGTCTACTAAAAATACAAAAATTAGCCAGGTGTGGTGGTGCGTGCCTGTAGTCCCAGCTACTTGGGAGGCTGAGGCAGGAGAATCGCTCTAACCTGGGAGGCAGAGGTTGCAGTGAGTGGAGATTGCTCTTAAAAAAAAAAAAAGCTTAATTTAATTTTTTTTTTTTTAGATTAAGTCTTGCTCTGTTGCCCAGGCTGGAGTGCGGTGGCACAATCTCGGCTGAGGCAGGAGAATCGCTTGAACCTGGCAGGTGGAGGTTGCGGTGAGACAAGATTGTGCCATTGCACTCCAGCCTGGGTGACAAGAGCGAAACTCTGGCTCAAAAAAAAAAAAAAACCGGGACACAGGCTCCCTAGTGGCCCCTCCCCAGTGACCTGTGCCCCTCCTGGGCCTCCCGCTCCTCTGAACTACGTCGCCTCTTCTGCAGAACCTCCCAAGATCCACCTGGACTGCCCGGGCCGCGTACCAGACACCATCGTGGTTGTAGCTGGAAATAAGCTACGTCTGGATGTCCCTATCTCTGGGGACCCTGCCCCCACCGTGATCTGGCAGAAGGCCATCACGCAGGTACTGTGGGTCCCTCCTCAGTCTCCACATCTGTAAGATGGGTGTGCGGAACCAGCCAAGTGCTAGGGCCTGCTGCACACCCCACCCACATGTGCACGCCCTGCTGCTGGCTACCCCGTGGGACAGCAGAGGCTCACTGGCCAGGGTACAGGTGAGGTGGGCAGTGTGGATCGGGGGTGGAAGAAGAGGCAGAGGGGCACTTCCAGGCTGAGTCAGCAACTCTGCCCACTGCTTCCCTCCTGCCCTGTTCCCAGGGGAAGAAGGCCTCAGCCAGGCCAGCGTCAGATGCCCCAGAGGACGCGGCTGACAGTGACGAGTGGGTGTTTGATAAGAAGGTGAGTGGGGCTGACGTCAGGATGGCTCATTTGTCTCCATCGCTTTCTACCTACGTGGTGTCCAGCCCTTGGTGAGGTCTCCATGGAGACGCCACACTTGACCAGGTGTATCGCTGCCCCCGGCAGGTTCCCTGTGGGGCCCTCACACCTGAGGCAGGGTCTCTGGGGAGTGTGCTGACGACCCTCACAGGGGTGTGGACACCCTCTTGTTGCCAGGAAGCCCTCATGACTGGGCTGCTCCCTGGCTCCCTTCATCCTGAGCTGACCTTGACCCTGACCTTGACCTTGTGCTTCCTCTCAACTCGGGAGTCCTTTCCGAGGCACTTTTCTGCCAGTGTAGCTGCCAGGGTCTAGCTCCTGCCTGGCACTGTTGGTTCTTCTGAAGGCTGGGGCCTTGCAGGGTCCTCACGATAGCTCATCTCAGAGGATGGGTGGCTGCTCCAGGTCCTGTGACAAAGCTAGAGCCCAAGTCCCTGCCCTCAGTCGGTGCCACACAGAGGATTTTGAACTAGATGCTGACAGTGCAGTCTTCCCTCAGGCTGTGTTCCCCCCATGGACCTCGGGACATCTGGCTGTTACAGAGGCTACAGGGGCCTCTGGGGTCTGACTTGGATCTCACCCCAACTCTCCGTCCTCACAGCTGCTGTGTGAGACCGAGGGCCGGGTCCGTGTGGAGACCACCAAGGACCGCAGCATCTTCACGGTCGAGGGGGCAGAGAAGGAAGATGAGGGCATCTACACGGTCACGGTGAAGAACCCTGTGGGCGAGGACCAGGTCAACCTCACAGTCAAGGTCATCGGTGAGGCCGGCCGGGGTCCAAGCTGGAGAACACAGAGGGGCAGCCCCAAGGAGGACCCATCCGTTCACTCATTTAGTCACTCGGCAAACATCACGGGCACACTCTCTGAGCTAAACGGCAATGGGGCAGGTTTTTCTGCCCATGAGGAGTCACACCCTGGGGGAGATGGAGATAGATGCATCCAGCAGATTTCCTGCAACACCGCTGTACCTGAGCTGTGTCCAAAGTGCCGTGGGAGCACTGGGCAGAGAGCCATCGCTGTGCCTGGCGGGGGTGAGGCCTTTAGGAGGCTGAGAAGATGGTGAGGAAAGGCATCCCAGGCAGAGGAAACTGTGTACAAAGGGGTGGAGGAAGGAAAGGGCCTTTTGGATGTGGAGAATGAATGAAACGTGTCGGCGGAGGACTGGGTGGGGTTGGGAGGATCAGAGCCAGTACACGGGTAAATATGGGCATGGAGGAGCCTTAGAGGGTTGATGGCAGGCTGGTGACATGATCAGAAATGCATCCTGTCGAGACCCAGCCTGGACAACACAGTGAGACTCCATATCACTTAAAAAAGGAAGAAAGAAATGCATTCTAGAAAGATCTCTTGGGATCTGTGGGTGGGGGCAGCCTGTGGCGGTTAATTGGAGTGGGAAGGGGATGAGCAACGTTACTCAAGGCCCCACTCCCTCCAGATGTGCCAGACGCCCCTGCGGCCCCCAAGATCAGCAACGTGGGTGAGGACTCCTGCATGGTGCAGTGGGAGCCACCTGCCTACGACGGCGGGCAGCCTGTCCTGGGTGAGTTCGAGGGCGCCGGACAGAGCCGAGGGAAGGCGGTAGGGGGGGTGCCTGGGTCCCAGACCAGAGCTGCCACCTCCCCCGAGCCAGGCTACATCCTGGAGCGCAAGAAGAAGAAGAGCTACCGGTGGATGCGGCTGAACTTCGACCTGATTCGGGAGCTGAGCCACGAGGCGCGGCGCATGATCGAGGGTGTGGTGTACGAGATGCGTGTCTACGCAGTCAATGCCATCGGCATGTCCAGGCCCAGCCCTGCCTCCCAGCCCTTCATGCCGATCGGTGAGCCTGCCTGGCCTGCTCCTGCCCCCTGCCCCAACCCCGGTCAACAGTCCCCAGTAATAGCAGCTGCTCTGCAGGCAGCCACGCTAGACACTTACATCCGTGGTCTCCTTCATCCTCCGCTGGGGATACTCAGCTGCATTTTACAGATGAGGAGACAGGCTCCGAGCAATTAAATGACCTCCCAGCTGGCTGGGGTGGGGCTGGCTCTCACACTACGCCGACCCCTAGTTCACTTTTCAAGCCTCACTTTCCATGTCTACAAAATGGGAATAATGTCACTGCCTGCCTCAGAGAGCTGTTAGGATGATATGGGAGGACCGGGCAGGGCGTCTGGCATCCAGCAGGTAGGTGCTCAATACATGTCCATTGTCCCCTATACCCCACTCCCTTCAACCCAGGGTTTGTTATCTATGGAATGGGGCGAGGACTGTGGTTAGTGGAAGGCTCTGAGGGGCGTCTGTCTGTGGAAAGAGTCCAGGACCAAGACTCAGAGATGGCAGAGGCAGCTCCATGGTCCCTGGGAGGCCAACTGGAGTCATCCCTCCCTGAAGCCTCAATGTCCTCATGTGTATAATGGGGTCTGAGTGGGTAGAACAGAAACTGAGGGAGTGGCAGGGCTCCGGAGGACACCTGTCCCCACCAGGGTGGGTGAGTCTGGGGGCAGCCATCTGTGGCAGGGGCAGGCTCAGGGACCCCTGGGCCCAGGGAGGGGGCACAGCTTGGGAAGATGGCAGGAAGTGAGGCCTGTGGGGAGAAGGGTCCAGGTCTCGCTTTTTAGGGACTGACTCTGGAGTTCAGCTCTTAGTTAACTCACCTAATCATATGGTCTCAGGAAATGCCCATGTTTTCCTGTAGTTTTAGTTTTTTTCTCTCTCTCTTTTTTTTTTGGAGATGGAGTCTCACTTTGTCACCCAGGCTAGAGTGCAGTCCTGGCTCAATTTCGCCTCCCTGGAAATTCCACCTCCTGGTTCAAGCGATTCTCTCACCTCAGCCTCTGGAGTGGCTGGGATTACAGGCATCCACCATTGTGCCCAGCTAATTTTTGTATTTTTGTAGAGATGGGGTTTCACCATGTTGGCCAGGCTGGTCTCAAACTCCTGCCCTCCAGTGATCCGCCCACCTTGGTCTCTCAAAGTGCTGGGATTACAGGCGTGAGCCACTGCGCCTGGGCACTGTTGCTGTTTGTTTTTAAAACAATCTACAGACATGTCTTGTAACGGAGCCAAAATATTCCTTAAAGTACCTGAAAGCCTGCTGAACGGGAGGTCCCCTCTATGTGACCAGTGGGCAGCTCAGGGTCTAGGCCATGGACCTCCAGCCTCCCCAGGCTTGCTCAGACCCCTCCCTGACCTCTCCTTTGCCCAGGTCCCCCCAGCGAGCCCACCCACTTGGCAGTAGAGGATGTCTCGGACACCACGGTCTCCCTCAAGTGGCGGCCCCCAGAGCGCGTGGGAGCAGGAGGCCTGGACGGCTACAGCGTGGAGTACTGCCTGGAGGGCTGTGAGTGTCCCCTGCCCGCCCTCCTCCCCAAAGGAAGAATACTCTCACCTTGCCATTGAGCAGATCCACGCGTAGGTCAGGTTGTTTGGCCCACTTTTGCCAAACATTGAGGACATCCAGAGAAATATTTGTCCTGTTTTCAGAAGCAAAAAAGCTTGCCTAGTGAAAAACAAATGCAGAGTAAAGCTGACTGTAACACTTCTTCAAGCAGTGCGAAATCAGCAACTACATTTAGAAAACATATTTCAATCCTGGAAATTGGTATCAGAGGAGTGGGCAGCGGGGATGGGGTGTCGATGCTGACACAGCCTGTGGCCTTGCCTGCCCCTCCCCAACCCCAGGCTCAGAGTGGGTGGCTGCCCTGCAGGGGCTGACGGAGCGCACGTCCATGGTGGTGAAGGACCTGCCCACAGGGGCCCGGCTGCTCTTCCGAGTGCAGGCACACAATATGACGGGGTCTGGAGCCCCTGTTACCACGACGGAGCCGGTGACAGTGCAGGAGATCCTTCGTGAGTGCCCTTTCGTGCAGTCACAAGACGTGCCACTGACACCCCAAGCCCTTGGTGTCCAGTGGAGGTGGGGACAGCTGGGGAGGCCCTGCCAGAACGCTGGGCAGGGATAGGAGAGGTTGGAGCCATCATCCATGCACTAGGCTCAGGAAAAATGTACAGAGAGGGTGGCCGGGCACACTGGCTCATGCCTGTAATCCCAGCACTTTGGGAGGCCAAGGCGGGCGGATCACTTGAGGTCAGGTGTTCGAGACCAGACTGGCCAACATGGTGGAACCCCATCTCTACTTAAAATACAAAACTAGCAGGGTGTGGTGGTGCATGCCTGTAATCCCAGCTACTTGGGAGGCTGAGGCAGGATAATCGCTTGGACCCAGAAGGTGGAGGTTACAGTGAGCCGAGATCACACCATTGCACTCCAGCCTGGGTGACAGAGCGAGACTCCGTCTCAAAAAAAAAAAAACCAAAAAAAAACAAAAAAAATGCAGAGAGGGCTTTCTTGGCCTATGTCAGCCCCCTAGTTCTGGAACAGGGAAAATAAAGGCCACAGTACCCAAGCTCTCTTCTAGGAGTCTCAGCTCCAACAGGTAAGTATTGTCTGTGTTGCGAGATTGGTCCCTCTGGGGTCCACTTCCCATTCCTCTGTTCCTTGTCCCAGTAAAGGGTCCGTCTTTTGTAAAGATTGGTTCTCAAAGCTGGAATGTGGCAGCAAACTGGGGTGGAAACGGCACAGGGCATAGGATGTAAAAGCCCAGGTTTACACCCTGGCCTGTGGCTTACTAGCTGTGTGACTTCAGTCAAGTTGCTTACCCTCTCTGATCCCTGCCTCTTGAAGCAATGTGGTGAGGCTCAGGGGGAGGCCAGCTGGGCCTGGGCAGGATGGAGTTGCTGTGTCCTCAGGAGCTAAAGGAGGCACAGGGCCCAGCAGGCAGCTCTGCAGCTCTCTGGGCCTTGTCTCAAAGGAGGATGGAGCCGTGGAGCCCCTCAGGGCTGTGGCGGGCCCTCTCTTAGCTCCCCACTCTGCACCCACAGAACGGCCACGGCTCCAACTGCCCAGGCACCTGCGCCAGACCATTCAGAAGAAGGTCGGGGAGCCTGTGAACCTCCTCATCCCTTTTCAGGTGGGACCGGCCCCCTTCCCTGTCCCCCAGGGGAGAGGCTACAGTGTGTCATTCCCAGCCAGTGGACTGATGGCTCAGGGCTGGCCGATCTGAGGTCCCAGAGGCTGGGGTGGTGGCCGGCCCCGGGAAAGGGCCGAGTTCAGGGTTAAGCTTTTCCTTCCCTCAGGGCAAGCCCCGGCCTCAGGTGACCTGGACCAAAGAGGGGCAGCCCCTGGCAGGCGAGGAGGTGAGTGTCCGCAACAGCCCTACGGACACCATCCTGTTCATCCGGGCTGCTCGCCGCGTGCATTCAGGCACTTACCAGGTGACAGTACGCATTGAGAACATGGAGGACAAGGCCACGCTGGTGCTGCAGGTCGTCGGTGCGTGGCCGAGGCCTCCCTGAGCCCCTTGTTTCCCATCCCTGAGCCGGGCTGCCGGGACCAAGGGCTGAGCCAGGGGACCCACCCCACAGCTCACATTTTCCAGTCCAGTGCCCAGCAGGCCTGGGCCTGGCTGGCAGGGGTAGGGGGTCCCTGGAGCCCGGTGTCCCCCTGCTCGCTGTCAGGAGGTATGGTGACCCGACTGAGTCTGTCTCTCGCAGACAAGCCAAGTCCTCCCCAGGACCTCCGGGTCACTGAGGCCTGGGGTCTAAATGTGGCTCTGGAGTGGAAGCCACCCCAGGATGATGGCAACACAGAGCTCTGGGGCTACACAGTGCAGAAAGCTGACAAGAAGACCATGGTGAGCCTGGGGTCCGGGGCCCCCACGTGTACCCTGCCTAGGCCCGGCAGACCCAGGCCCCAGCTACCCTTTGCTGTCCTCACCATGGACCCCTCACCCTCCCTCTGCTGCCCCGAGTCCCTCCACGGTAGGGGTGGAGATGCCAGGGGCCCCCAGGAGAGGCTCTCGGCATCAGGGAGGGCCTGGCCCAGGGATGCCTCCCCTCCTTCCCTGCCCCCAGGAGTGGTTCACAGTCTTGGAGCATTACCGCCGCACCCACTGCGTGGTGCCAGAGCTCATCATTGGCAATGGCTACTACTTCCGCGTCTTCAGCCAGAATACGGTTGGTTCCAGTGACAGAGCGGCCACCACCAAGGAGCCCGTCTTTATCCCCAAACCAGGTGCGGTACCCTCATTCCCTGCACCAGGAGCTGGGGCAGGGAGGCTGTGGGAACAGGGAGGGGGGGGCCTAGCTTGCGGTAGCCCTCTCGGTACCAAGCCCTATTACCAACAGGCATCACCTATGAGCCACCCAATTACAAGGCCCTGGACTTCTCCGAGGCCCCAAGCTTCACTCAGCCCCTAGTGAACCGCTCGGTCATCGCGGGCTACACCACTATGCTCTGCTGCGCTGTCCGGGGTAGCCCCAAGGTAGGGAACTTCAGGCTCTGGTCCAGGCTGACAAGGAGGCAGGGCTCACAGGCCGCAACGTTGAGCAGTTCTCTCCCCAGCCAGTCTCGCCTGCTTTCTCTCCACCTCGGGGTATGTGGGCCGGCCTCCTCTCCCTGAGCAGGGCTGTGGCACTCACTGCTGGTTCTGTGTTCATTTCCAGCCTTGGGCATAGTCAGGGACTCTAGCGGGAAACCCCTGAGTAGGGACCCAGGGAAACACAAATGCGTGTCCCCGGGTCCCTGCCAGGTCCCCTCTCAGCCTGGATGGCTTCCCTCCCTCTCTTTACCTTATTTGTAGCCCAAGATTTCCTGGTTCAAGAATGGCCTGGACCTGGGAGAAGATGCCCGCTTCCGCATGTTCAGCAAGCAGGGAGTGTTGACCCTGGAGATTAGAAAGCCCTGCCCCTTTGACGGGGGCATCTATATCTGCAGGGCCGCCAACTTACAGGGCGAGGCACAGTGTGAGTGCCGCCTGGAGGTGCGAGGTGAGGAGCCCCGGGGCCAGGGCTGGGAGGTGGGAAGAGCGGGGCAGCAGCAGGGACCCTGGCTTTTGCTTTGTCGTCCTGGACCAAGCAGCTGCTCTGGCTGCACAGGCACGGACCCTGGCATGTCCAGATGGGTACTGGCTTCCAGAAGGCTAGGACACAATGACATGGCCTCCTTCTCTTCTGCAGTGCCTCAGTGACCAGGCTGGCTCCGGGGATGGCCAGGCATGTAGTCCAGACCACCTGACACCCAGGCACAAGTCAGCAGCCGAGCCCTGGCCCTTGGTCCCAAGGCAGCCATCAGGAAATGGGAGGCTGCAGGGGCCTCTGTTCGCTCCTAAGAGAACCTGTGTCCTAGGTACAACCGATGCCAGCCCCGTGCCAGGAGCCTGGAGGGAAGTTGGGAAAACCCCTCTCTGCTGTTGGATGAGTGTGTGACAAGTGTATCTCCTGGGCTGCAGTGGGGGATCAGCAGGGCAGTTACGTTGGGTGGGCCTGGGTGGGTGTTGCAGACTGGTCCACAGGGCTCCTGAGGGAAGCTCCTGGATCTTTGGAGTGAAACGGGGGTGGCCTCAAGAAATGGTGTCTGGGGACATATCTTTCTGGCCTGCCATGTCTTCCCAATGTATACCGGGCAATAAAAGATTAGTGGTCACAGATAACTCACTCTTCTTACTCAATTTCAGTGTGCCTGTTTCCACAAAAATACACAGGGACGGCCAGGCACGGTGGCTCACGCCTGTAATCCCAGAACTTTGGGAGGCTGAGGTGGGCAGATCACCTGAGGTCAGGAGTTCAAGACCAGCCTGGCCAACATGGTGAAACCCCATCTCCACTAAAAATACAAAAGTTAGCCAGTCATGGTGGTGCACGCTTGTGATCCCAGTTACTCAGGAGGCTGAGGCAGGAGAACTGCTTGAACCTGGGTGGCGGAGGTTGCAGTGGGCTGAGATCGTGCCACTGCACTCCAGCCTGGGTGACAGAGACCCTGTCTCAAAAAGAAAAAAAAAAAAGGCATGAGGACGCTGATCTTCACAGTAAAGTAAGGGCATATACTGTTTTTATTTTCTTCTGGATGATTAAACTAGGCCCAGAGTGGAATCTGAGTTCATAAAACATGAGCACTAGAAGGAACCTGCCTCCCCCGACGGCACTGACTCAGATGATGAAACTGAGCTGTGGCGGCGGAAAGTGCATCAGTCAGTCCCAGGCGCTCAGCATGACCCTTGTGCCAGGGGCCGTGGTGTGGTCCCAGCCTCCTGGAGGTGGGTAAGGCAGACTCTCAGTGTTGTGACTGTCCCGGGGTGGAGCTGCACTAGGTGGCTCTGGGTTCCCAGCAAGCAACAAGCCCACAGCCGATGCACACCCACATCCCAGTGGGGGACAGCAATCCAATCCAGCCCAGGACCCTGGGTGTCAGGGCCTGGGCCCCACTCTGCTCTCACTTCCCCCATGGGGAGCCTAATTCCGAGCATCAGCTTCGTTTTGGGCGGGGTAAGCCAGCAGGTCTCAGGAGTTCCCTGAGAATGCAGCCAGGTTTTTCCAGGACAGAAATTCCATAAAGGCGGCTCCTAGGGGTGCTTCTAGGAGTTCTACCCAGTGGAAGACACTCCTGACCGGGTGTCATGGGCCCTGGCTGAGTCACCACACCTCTCTGGGCCATACCTACCTGTTAGGGCATGGAGAGGGCAAGGGCCCGGCTTTCCACTTGATCTCAGTTCAGGTGTGGACTTCTAGTCTGGCTGCTCCTCCGGTGTGTGGCGGCCCCACTCTCTGCAGTGCCCCAGGTGCCCAGGGATGGAGGCTCCTCCACAGCCTTGCTCTGGGAGCCCAGGACGGCAGAGCTGGGGCCTCCGTGTGCCAAAGCTTGCACATGGATGACCTCATCTTCCTTCCTTCAAGCCTCAAGTGACTTTTTAGAGTCCAGGGACAGCCTTCCTCACACCTGAGCCAAGAGGAGGTGTCATTTCATGTGAGGCAGCCAGGGAGCCCAAAGGGAGTCAAGGACATTTATTTCACAGTCACACAGCTGTACATTTTCTATAAATAATGTGGGGCTGAAATATTTACAGTCATCTCTTGCCCACGCCCAGGCCACCTCTCCCTCCTGGCACCCCGTACCCAGAGACACAGCCTGAGGACACAGATGTGCAAACCCAGCTTGGTCTTTCCTGCCCCATCCCCAATGCTCAGGCAGAGCAGCCAGCAGTCCCTGGGATGCCACAAGCCTCAACCACTGCGTCCTCTGATGCCAAAGGCACGGCAGGCCACAGGGAACTCGCTGCTCCACTGCAGGCAGGCAGCAGCCAACACGTGTGGGCCCCAGGCAGCAGCTGCTGGGTTGGGAATGCAGAAGGAAGCAGGGAGGCTGCCATTCGCTCTGGCTGCCCCCCGTTCTTCTCTTCCTGTCTGTGCCCTTCCTCTGAGAGGGTGAGCCCCATGGTTCCCTCACTCTTCACGGAGTGGAACTGCTCCAAACGCCCAGTCGTGCTGGGTCACAGAACATGGAGAGCTGGACTCTTGCGGTGGACAGTTATGACGCCAGGGATAAGGACAAACCACCACAACACCAATGTCTCCAAGACACACAACAGTGGGTTCACACTGCCCCTCCCCCCCCACCCCCACGCACACACATTCTTGAGCCCTGAGGGGAAGGCAGTTTGGTCTTCTGGGAGTGGAGAGGGAGAAGGTGGACATGCTCAAAGACACACTCAGAGACACATAACTGGTAACCAACTAAGCCACAGCAGGGGGCTTGCAGAGGACACGCGAGCATCATCCACTCCTCGGTCACAGCAGCATCGTGCACGTGGGAACAGCAAGAGGCCAGGGGCGTGCCCCGGGCTGAGGCAGCTGTGTAGCCCCTCTCCATCAGCTAGAGACAGGCCGGGGTGGGGTTCTGAGATCTTCCTCACTGCTATGAACCGCAGCCACATACGAGAAGAGACACAACACAGAGTAGCAGATCTCGTGGGCCTAGAGGGAAGAGAAAGCCAGGCGGGTCACGGTCCTGAGGCTCCTACATCTCCACATGCGAGGATCTGCCAATGGCAACTCCTGCCCTAACACTGGGCACGGGCCTCTGGGCTGAATGTGAGCTCCAAGCAAGACCTCAGAAGCTGTCCCTGTGGGAGAGGGGGTCCGTGTGTATGCGCCTGTCTCCCAGGGCTGAAGACCTGTTTCAGCTGGAGTTGAACCTTTGGCAACTAGCCCGGGTCCCACTCACCCCTGTGCACTCAGAGGGCCCGCCCTCCTGTCCGAAGGCCCCGGGGAGCCCTGCGCAGACTGTGGCCCGTCAGGGTTGGGCGGCACACTCACCATTGGCGTCTTGTACTTGTGGCTCACCACTTCTTTAATTTCAGGAACTAAAACCGGACGGGCAAGAGACAAAACAGAAAGTTCAACACTAAGAGCAATAGTGTCATGCTCCCCCAGGCGGCAGCGCCCGGCGCCAGGGTCCCCTTCCCCTCTGCGGCCTCTCACAGTGGCTGCAGCAGCTTAGGCTATGACAGGGCAGAGGCCACCAGAGGCTCTGTCCAGATCCTGCCGACTGGGAGGACACGGCCCCAGCATGCTCAGCTAGGCCTCTGCCGTCTGCAGCGGCTTTTACTTGATGGCTGTGATTCCACCCACTTCTTTGAAAGCCCCGGGTGGGAGGGGCGGGCCTTTCACCAGCCTGGTCACGGCTACCGTCCAGGGCCCCTGAGGAGCTGCAGTGGAGAGTTCCCAGGATTTGGCTGGGAGAAGAGAGCTGTCTCTAGCCTGTGTCCAACTTTACTGAGACACCCGTGAACTCGTCTTGTCACCAGCTTGAAAGTCTGGTCATGTCAAACACAGTTCCCTTTATTCCCAGCCCCCTACAGAGGGTCTCGAGGCTGAAGAGGTAACTTGATACTAAACCCTCAGGACATGGAAGTGTCCTTCCCTGAGTGGCAGGAGAAGCCCAGGCCTGCCTGTGTGAGGGAGAGCGTCTGAGGGCTCTGGAGCGACACACCCAGCAGAAGACAGGCGAGTACAGCACCCAGGGAGGGAGGTGACAGGGAGCATCAGGCAAGATACACACATGTCCACAGCCCGGAAGGCAAGAGTGAGAGTCCCCCCCGCCCCAGCCATGCCGGGGTTCTGCTTGGCCAGAGGAAGGAGTAGGCCCCCAGGCTCAGCCATCATCATGGCCCCTTGAGACTGGGAGCAGAGGGGCCTGGCATCTCCCTGGGGGCCAGAAAAGGCAGGAGGAGAACTAGCTGCACCTTCTTCTGACCATGGGAGGTAGAAATTGGGGGAACCCAGGGCAGGTGGGGAATAAACTCATCAAAGGTAGATCGAGAAGCCCCAGGCCATTCTCCCAAGTTGGAAGATTCCCCTAAGTATGTCTCTGACAGGAGAGAGAAGGGAGCACACAGGGGAGGAACATCAGAACCAGTGAGCCGGTGGGACCGGGGAGGCAAGGGGCGAAGGAAGAGTCGGGGGGAGAAAGGAAGAGAGGAGCTGGCAGTGTGAGCAGCTGGTTCGGCTGAAGGGAGCCCACCCACCCACGGCAGGGCCCAAGGCAGAGACCTGGGGAGAGGCAGCACGAGCCGAGGTCACTTTACCTGCTGGAGAACGAAGGTTTTCATAGCAGCGATGAGGGGCACAAAAGAATGAAGCACAAACACAGCAGGAACTCAAAGCCCCAGGGTGAGAACCCACTACACCACTCGCTAGCGCTGGTCCCAGCTTCCGGCTACAGCTGCCTCTTCTGTCCCTGAGGCCTGCTAGGCTCCTGTGCCCCTCAAGTGAGTCTGCCTGTGATGCCCCATGCCCTTCATCTGGCACAGAGACCAGGTGGAGACCAGAGTGGCGCCAGGGAGGATGGGAGGCGCACTGGGCTGCTAGAAAGATTGCAGCAGGTGACACGGACATAGTACAGCCTGGGGGTCGCCAGTCTGCTCTGTCCCCAACTTTCTGACTACTGGCTGGCTCAGCACAGGGAGGTGGTGCTACTTTGCTGAGACGCTTCAGGACCACCTCTCAACTCGAAACACATTGCTCTTCTGCGATCCATTATCTGTTTTTCCCTTCCACTTCCCTGCTCTCATCTCAGAGGTCCCTTTTCTTCCTTGTCACTCCTGTTCCTCCTGACCTCTCTACAGAGGCTCTTCTCCCTGCCCCTAGACCCTCCTCTGGAGCTCCAAGGTTTGAGTTACTGCCATGTGAGTCCAGACCTAAGAGCAAAATAGTGTAATTACCAAATTCCTCCAGGACAAAGACGCCTCGAACTGTATTGCACTTTTTAATGTGATTCAGCTCTATGAAAACCTGCAAGAGAGGGAGGGAGGGTGGGGTAAGGCCCAGAGGCTCCACCCCAGCCCCACACAGCACACTCTCCCAGCTACAGCCCCACCCACACACAGAAAGTCTATTTCCCAAAGAGAGGACAGAAGAATCCATACACACACACAACTCAAAAGCGCTAAGAAGCAAAGATAGCAGAAAGGGCATGTACCTTCCGCTCCTGGCCGGAGGAGAAAGCATGGGAGAGAAATGAAGGCGTTAGTTTGAATGGTCAAACCCAACCCGAAGGCCCCGCTGCTGGCCTGGGCTGCCCGCCCGTACCCTCTGCCCAGGGCAGTGCTTGTAAGACACAGTGCCCCAGGGATCCCCGCTCAGCCCATCAGGTCTCTACCCTTCCATGCATCCTCCTCCGGCGCAGAGGGCTGGCACGGGCGCAAAGCTCCCCTCAGACTGTCCTCAGAGTGGGAGGTGTTGGTATCCTCCTTGAAACAGGATCCAGGATCTCCCAAGAGGTATGTGGTGATAATAATACCAGCTACCACCTGCCGAGCACCTACTTGGGGTTTTACAAATACGATTTCTAATCCCTGCACCTACATGACACAGTATATAGTATTACCCCCATTTTCTACATGAGGAAACTATCGATTGGAAAGTTTCTTTGCCCATGAACGTGGAAGCTGGGCTTCAAATCCAAGCACGTCCTGACACCAAAGCCTGTGCTTTTCCTATTCACCCCGCCTCCACCAGGAGGTCTGCTGCCCCTCACTCCAACTGACCACCATGCTGCAGAAGGGGCAGGTCGCTGTCTCATTATTAACTGTGAGGTTAAGACGGAGAAGCTGGGCTTTCCTCCCCTTCTCTGCACAATCTCTCTTCTAGGGGCCAAGCCTTCAACCACAGACAGGCTTGGCTGGCTGCCCAGAGGGGCTGCACCAAGGGCAGGACGAGGAAGAGGGCAGAGCGCCTGGGCCCTGCTCGGCGAGACCGCATCTCCAGAAGGGGCAGCCATGGCACTAAAATGCAGTCAGCAGCCTGCTCCCCAAGAGGTACTGACACCTTTGTGGTCCAGAAAAGCACTCAGGTAGACCCCTCACTTAGATAGACCCCTCTCTGGGCTGGGCCTAAGGTCTTTGGGGCTGGCTACCACCCTAAGTCCTAGATTGAAAATACATTAAGGGGCTGCTGGAAGTCTGGGCAGCCGGTTCCTGTTAAACCAAAGCTGCCCAGCTACATTCCTGAAAGAGAGCTACAGCAGCTAGTGGAGGCAGAAAGCCACATCAGTTGGGTGGCCACCTCCCCTGAGGGTCTGCGGCCTGGCCAGGGGCTGTGGTGCTTCACGCATTCGGGTCTGGCTCAGAGCCTCAGGGAGAGGAACCAGGACATATCAGGGAAAGAGGAGGGAAGGCACTTGTGTGAGGAGTCAGAGCTGTGAACGGACCTGGGATGATGCGCTGGCCTCAGAAAGGAATTAGCTTAAGGAATGTCCACTGAGAGAAGAAAGTAACACTGTGTTAAAAGACCAGAGAGGAAAAAAAAAGAAGTCAGCTCCTACGGTGGAATTACAATGAAGGAAAGATGTATCCAGATTGCTCCCCAATCAAAAGAAGGGGAATGGGGCCTGTGGAGCAGGGAACAGAGTGGGAACACTCAGAGGAAGGAAAAGAACAGGAAGAAGAATCCGCAGATGAAAAAGGCAAATAAACACACGCTGGACTTACGGGCACGCACGCACGCACACGCAAGCTGCACACGCACCAGAAAGACACAAGGAGATCAGCCAGTCTAGATTCTCAAAGCAAAAACACCAGGCAGAAGCATACCCTGGGAATAAAGGAAGGCAGAGACACTGCGGGGAAGGGCCAAGTGAGACGCTCCCACTCACACTGTGTGGAGTCCAACAGACGGGGCAGCGCAGCCACCTGGCCTCGCTCCTGCCCAGCCTCCCCCGCGGGCTCCCTGCTGCACCTTCACAGCACCTGGTGGTCACCAACGTCACTTGCCCTCCCCTGGGATTTCTCTCCCGGGTCCAGCTGCTCCAGTTCTCCCTCTAGCACCAGAGGGCCCTCTCTCATACTTCTGGGGAAGTACTGGGAGCCTGGACACTGGTCCTTCTTACAGATGGAATGACAGGGAGCCTCGTGCTGCCACTCGCACTTACCTGATTGTGCATGAACTTGAGGTTGATCCCTTCCAGGGTGACCTGCAGCAGGCCGCCCTCACCAGTCTTCATGTCCTGCACGGGGAACTCGCCACCCAGTTCAGGTCCTGTGGTGAGGGAGGGGGCTATCAGCTCACTGGTGAGGTGGGGAATCCCGCCCCTGACTTTCCTGCCAGGCCCCCAACACTCAGAAGGACTGGTGGAAACAGAGGGAAGACACTCTCAGGAAACTCTCTCCTCACCAGGTTTGATGCTTTGCTGTCGGGCGGCAGCGCGCTCCATGCTGTCCTTCACACAGTAGTACAGCTCCCGACACTGCGGCACAGGGGGAGAGTGGTCCTGTCATGGAGGCCATCCAGGGTTCCCCGCCCACTGCTCTATAATGGCCACTGAAGGCGTGGGCTGACGCCAGGACCTCAGAGACAGCTTTAGGCACCCCAGCCAGCTGGAGACAGAAGCATGGCTCCAGACGGGTTTTGGAATTTGAACTTCCCCAAGAGAAACTCACTATTTGGCCTTCAATGCCTACCCTAGCCCCAACCCAAACACAGATGCTGGGTACCTTTTTAGTATAGAACTTGTTGAGCTGGGTCTCAGAGCCATTTCTACGCCACAAGCACAACACCTTGGTCTTGGGACAGTAGGTCATGTTGATGAGCTTCTCGTACCACCAGCGCTCATACACTGTTCCGATGTTACTACGCAATACCACACAGTCATCGCACACCTGGAGAAGTGCACAAAGTGGCTCAGTGGTTCCCGTCTCTGACAGCCTCTCCCCAGACTGTCTCCTACAGGGAAATGATGGCACAACTGGCCCTGGAGCATCCCACATGGTCAGGTTTTCTGCCTTACACTTGTGGTCTCCCTAGGTGGAGACACAAAACAGAGAATTACTGACATGCTGCCTGCTATAAGGATTGTTGGAAGAAACGGATCATTAGAAGGAACTTGGGTATAAGGGAGGAGGTTCAAATCAATCAGTTATTTACTGTCTTTTTTTTTTTTTTTTTTTTTTAGACAGGGTCTCACTTTGTCCCCCAGGTTTGAGTGCAGTGGTGTGATCTCAGCTCACTGCAGTCTCAACCTCCCAGTGAACCTGGGAGGTCATCTTCCTGCCTCAGCCCCCAAAGTAGCTGGGACTACAGGTGCACACCATCACACTGGCTATAATTTTTTTTTGAGATGGAGTCCCATTCTGTTGCCCAGGCTGGAGTGCAGTGGTACAATCTTGACTCACTGCAACCTCTGCCTTGTGGGTTCAAATGATTCTCCTGCCCCAGCCTCCTGAGTAGCTGAGATTACAGGCACATACCACCATGCTCAGCTAATTTTTGTATTTTTAGTAGAGACGAGGTTTCACCATGTAGACCAGGCTGGTCTCCAACTCCTGATCTCAAGTGATCCACCTGCCTTGGCCTCCCAAAGTGCTGGGATCACAGGCGAGAGTCACTGCGCCCAGCCCAGTTATTTATTACCTCTTATGTGCTCTACAGATTTAAAGTATTTGGAGGCGATCTCATGCCTCCATCTTATGACCTCTGGAATCATCTTTGTTGACAAACACAAAGGCAGGAGATCATGACAGACTTAAGGAGAAAAATGGAGCTGATACACTTTCTAATCCTGGCTCTACCCTTTCTCTATAAAAATATATTTTTTAAATTAATTGTACAAGTGACACATGAACAGGGCTTATTGCATAAAAATGATACAATACAAGATACCATAAATTAAAAAGCAGTCTCTTTCACACCTTCTTTTTATTCAACATTCTCCTTCAGGTGAAATTATCTGTTCTTAGGGCTTCAAATGTTATGGGAGACATTATAACACAATGGTGAGGGGCACAGGTCTACAGTCAGACAGCTTGAGTTTAGATTCCAGCTCTGCCATTACTTAGCTGTGTCAGCTTGAGCAAGTTCATCTGTGTCTACATTTCCTCATGGCTAAGAAGGGGATAGTAACAGGAATAACTTCCTGTAGTTAAACTATGAAGACTAAATCAGTTAATGTGCATAAAGTACTTAATATGCATACAAAGCCAGGCACACAGAAAGTACCCTACTTAGCTACTAGATATTAGAAATATAAAACTAGTGATTATTACCATGTTGATGGTTCTTATCTCTTTCTCCATCTTAGACCTCTCTTCCCGAGCTCCTGAGCCTCTCAATGTCTGGATGTTTCACATGCAGCACCTCAAACTCACTGTGTCCAAATCTGAACTCAACATCTCCTCCTGGGTAGATCCTCCTTTAAAGTCTGCTATTTGAGTAAACAGCACCCCCATCCACCCAGCTGCCCCAGCCAGACATAAAGAAGTGATGCCTGACTCTTTCTCTTTCCCTCTAACTACACTCCATCATTGAGTCCCATTGGTTCTGGCTCAAATATCCTTAGACTGCTCTTCTACTCCCCAACCATTAACTCTTACTCTTTCAAGTCTCAGCTCAAAGGTCAACTTCTAAAAGGAGTTGTCCACAGCTCCTAGGCCCTCTGCTGTGTATTCCCATCACTCCTGCCTGCTGAGCTTCTTTCGGAATGTGCATCATATTTTATAATACTCTTTAATTATGCGACTTCCCCAACAGCTTGTCAATGCTAAGGGCAACAGAAACCACACCTGTCTTATTCACTGCTATAATCCTGACACCCAACAAAGTACCTAGCATAAAATATGTGCTCCATAAATACTAGGTGAGTGGGTAAGGAATACACAAGACCATCAGGCTGAAGCTGCTATATAAGAGTTCACTGGAGTTCTAAAGCCTTTGAAGAAGAATGAGTCAAAGTGGCAGAGCAGGAATTGGAAACTTGAGCTCTAGCCCCAGTCTGATTCTGTGGTTTTCTCTAGAGGGAAAATGGACAATACCATTCCACCTTTCATAATCCTTTAAGAACATCATGTAAAGGAGAGCAGAACACATTTAGGAGAACACATGATTTCTAAGCTAGAGAATTCTAGGCTAGAAAAATGCTCATCATATATACCGTTACACTTATCCAAGTGGCTGTTGGAGGTGTAAACTGGTATAGTCTATGGGATGGCAATTTGGCAGAATCTATCGAAATTTTAAATATATATAAGCTTGACTTGAAAATTTCACGTCTAGGACTATATCCTATAGAAATTCTCATGTGACGGTATAAAAATGTATGTTCAAGGATAGTCAATGAGCAATTTTTTTTTTTGAGACGGAGTCTTGCTCTTTCATGCAGGCTGAACTGCAGTGGTGCAATCATAGCTCACTGAAGCCTTGACCTCCCAGGCTCAAGGGTCCTCCCAACTTAGCCTCTCCAGTAGCTGGCACCATGGCCATGTACAAGTATGCCTAGCTTATTTTAAAATTTTTTGTATAGACAGGGTTTCCCTATGTTGCCCACGCTGGTCTTGACCTCCTGGGCTCAAGTAATCCTCCCACCTCAGCCTCCCCAGTAGTTGGGACCATAGGTGTATACTGCCACATGAATGGCTAATTTTAAAATTTTTTGTAGAGACAGGGTCTCCCTATGTTCCCCAGGCTGGTCTTAAACTCTGGGCTCAAGCAAAGTGCTGGGATTACAGGCGTAAGCTACGATGCTTGGCCTAATGAACAATATTTTTTTTAAAAAAATAGTGGGAGGCAGGCCAGGTGCAGTGGCTCATGCCTGTTATCCCAGCACTTTGGGAGGCTGAGGTGGGTGGATCACAAGGTCAAGAGATTGAGACCATCCTGGCTAACATGGTGAAACCCTGTCTCTACTAAAAAACACACAAAAAAATTGGCTGGGCGTGGTGGTGCACGCCTGTAGTCCAAGCTACTTGGGAGGCTGAGGCAGGAGAATTGCTTGAACCCGGGAGGCGGAGGTTGCAGTGAGCTGAGATCGCACCACTGCACTTCAGCCTGGTGCCTGGCGACAAAGCAAGATTCTGTCTCAAAAAAAAAAAAAAAAAAAAAATAGTGGAAGGCA
Source organism: Cacajao melanocephalus (assembly GCA_963573385.1). Classification (NCBI taxonomy): domain Eukaryota; kingdom Metazoa; phylum Chordata; class Mammalia; order Primates; family Pitheciidae; genus Cacajao; species Cacajao melanocephalus. The sequence continues at coordinate 43,325 of CAUYLG010043484.1, forward strand.
TTAGTTAAACCAATTATGGTACACCATTTGACATCTAATGGCTAACATCCACTAAACTAAAAAAAAAGAGACATGGAAAGGTATATCATTAAGTAAAAAAAGCAAATTATTTAACAATATTTGTAATTTGTTTGTTTGGTTTTTTTTCTGAGACAGTCTTACTCTGTCGCCCAGGCTGGAGAGCAGTGGTACAATCTTGGCTCACTGCAACTTCTGCCTTTAGGTTCAAGTGATTCTCCTGCCTCAGCCTCCCAAGTAGCTGGAATTTACAGGCACCTTCCACCATGCCCAGCTAATTTTTGTATTTTTAGTAGAGATGGGGTTTCACCACACTGGGCAGGCTGGTCTGCAACTCCTGACCTCAGGTGATCCACCTGCCTCAGCCTCCCAAAGTGCTGGGATTACAGGCTCATGTAAGCCCCCACACTTGGCCCAATATTTGTAATTTAATACCATTTTCATAAGTGCCAAAACAAAATTCCATATAAATAAATTATATTTACACAAATATGCATTTTCAGTAATCTGAAAGGAGTCACACAAAATTCTTTAACAGTGGTTACCTCTGGGACAAAGGATTGAGAGGGAGTGAAGCTTTTACTTATTTTTTAACTTTTGCATGGTCTGAAACGTTTTAGCATATGCTGTTTAACTTTTGTAACTTAAAAAGGAAAATAAAAACAATTTTAAAAAATATTTGGCCGGGTGCGGTGGCTCACACCTGTAATCCCAGCACTTTGGGAGGCTGAGGCAGACAGATCACTTGAGGCCAGGAGTTCGAGACCAGCCTGGTCAACATGGCAAAACCTTTTTTCTACTAAAAATACATAAAATTACCTGAGTGTGGTGGCATGTGCCTGTAGTCCCAGCTACTCGGGAGGCTGAGGTAGTAGAATCACTGGAACTTGGGTTGGTGGAGGTTGCAGTGAGCCAAGATTGCACCACTGCATTTTAGCCTGGGCAACAGAGCAAGACTCCATCTCAAAAAAAAAAAAATCTTCCTTGGTCAGACGTGGTGGCTCACACCTGTAATCCCAGCACTTTGGGAGGCTGAGGTGGGCAAATCACTTGAGGTCAGGAGTTTGAGACCACCCTGGCCAAAATGGTCAAACCCCATCTCTACTAAAAATACAAAATTTAGCCGGCCGTGGTGGCAGGCACTTGTAATCCCTGCTACTTGGGAGGCTGGGGCAGGAGAATTGCTTGAACCTGGGAGGTGGAGGTTGCAGTGAGCCAAGATCATGCCAATGCACTCTAGCCTGGGTGACAGAGAGAGACTCTGTCTCACCTATACACGCACAAAATTTATATATATACATGTGTACATATGTAAAAAATTTCTGTGTGTCAAAAAATACGATAGGCAGAATCAGAAGACAAATGAGAAACTTTCTGGTGGGCAGATCAGGTTGCCCACATCTAAGCCCACTGATCAGTAGGAGAGGGATGACCACATGAGGCAACAGGAAGCATACAGCACCCCTCATTAAGTATTCTGGCCAAAAGAGTGAATCTGAAACTGATCAAACCTCGAAACTAAACTACCAGTCTATGAGAAATACAAGTGATAGAGAAACATACTAACACAAAGGAGATGAAATCAGCAAAAAATCTAGAATGTAGGAGACTCCATGGGGCAAATGATCTAATTTGTTCAACAAAATAAATGGCACAGGGGGTATTACGTGTTTAGAGACACTTAAGAATTATATCAACCAAAATTACAAATGCATTGTCCCTCTGACCCAGCAATCTCATTTCTGGGAATCCTTAGACACCTGCACATGTATGAAATGAAGCAGGCACAGTATCATTCACAGTATCACTATCAGCAACAGCAAATTTGGAAGCAACCCAAAGATCCATATGCACTGACTGGATAAATAAAGTATGGCACAGTCACACAGTGGAATACATGCAGCCTTAAAACAAATAGGAAAGATTTCTTGGTACTGATATAGAAGAGGACCAGGATAATGTTAAATGAAAAAAGCAAAGCATAAAGCAGTGGATAAGATGTGCTATCTTTCTGAAAGGAGAAAAAGAAAATGTGTGTTCATATTTTATTGTTTGCATAAACATCTACTGGTAGGCCAGCCCAGTGGCTCACACCTGTAATCCCAGCACTTTGGGAGGCCGAGGCGGGTGGATCACCAGAGGTCAGGAGTTCGAGACCAACCTGACCAATATGGTTAAACCCATCTCTACTAAAAATACAAAAAATTAGCCAGGCGTGGTGGCGTGCGCCTGTAATCCCAGCTACTTGGGAGCCTGAGGCAGGAGAATTGCTTGAACCCAGAGGCAAAGGTTGCAGTGAGCCAAGATTGTACCACTGCACTCCAGCCTGGGCGACAGAGCGAGACTTTGTCTCAAAAAAAAGAAAAAAGGGAAAAAAAATCCACTGGAATTTACAAAGGAAACCAACAAAAGAGGTTGGCTATAGGATGAAGGGGTGAGGGAAGTGGGAAACTGAGTGGAAGGGGACAGTTATGAGTGCAAGACTTCCCAATGTGTACTATTTTCTGTTATTCTGATTTATGAACAATGTGACTATATCATCTATACACAGATATCTTTATGTATCCAACATGGTGAAATCCTGTCTCTACTAAAATACAAAAAATTGGTCAGGCATGGTGGCGCACACCTGTAATCCCAGCTACTCAGGAAGCTGAGGCTAGAGAATCGCTTGAACCTGGGAGGTGGAGGCTGCAGTGAGCCAAGATCATGCCACTGCACTCCAGCCCGGGTGACAAAGTGAGACTCCGTCTAAAAAAAAAAAGAAAGAAAAAGAAAAAGAAAAGAAATGGGTATCATCTAATCTGATAATCTGGCCAGGCACGGTGGCTCATGGCTCTAATCCCAGCACTTTAGGAAGCCCAGATGCATGAATCACTTGAGGTCAGGAGTTTGAAACCAGCCTGGCCAACATGGTCAAACCCCATCTCTACTAAAAATAGAAAAATCAGCTGGGCATGGTGGCTGGTGCCTGTAATCTCAGCTAATTGGGAGGCTGTGGCAGGAGAACTGCTTTAGCCCAGAAGGCAGAGGTTGCAGTGAGCTGAGATTGAGCCACTGCACTCCAGCCTGGGTGACAGAACAAGACTATCTCAAAAAACCCAAAATAACAAAACAAAACAAAAATCTGATAATGATAAATGGATCATGAAGATGAATGAGAGAAATGAGGAAAATATTCTAGCATCGGTTCTAGGAGTTCCCTGTGACTCTCAAATAGCCCTCTGGGCCCCCAGCATGAACCAGCACCTACCTCCATGAAAAAGATATCTCCATTTGTATCTGTCCCTGCATGTACCACAAATGTCTGCTTCTTCATGTGCCGGCTGCCACTGGACCAGATAGAGAGATCGCGTCCATTCTGATGAAAGAGAGATTTTTTTAGGGACAGTCATACATCCCTCCCAGAGAGCTCTGGGCCAACAATTCCCCATCAAGCAATCAAATTAATATCCGCTTCCTCAGCACAGTCTCATCTGCCACCAGTCACCAGGGAAGTGGTTTCAGATGCTTTGGTCTCAGAAGCTCTGTATCTCTTAAATATTATTAAAGATTCCAAAGAGCTTTTGTTTATGTGAGTTATATTTATAGATATTTACATACGAGAAAGTTAAAGGGAAATTCCTCAATTGAGTAATTATACAAACAATTAATGATTCATTAATAGCCCATTACATAGTAATATAAATAACATTTTTTTGGTAAAATAACTATATTTTCCAAAAAAGAAAAAGAGAGAGAAAAGAATGGCACTGTTTCACATTTTTGCAAATCTCTTTAATGTTTGGCTTAACAGCAAATAGTTGCATTCTCCTATCTGCTTCTGCATTCAGCCTGTTGCAATATGTTGCTTTGCTTGAGGTATATGAAGAAAACTTGACCTCTCAGATACATATTTGGAAAATGGAAGAGGATTTTCATAGCCTTTTCAGATAAATAGGCGTATTCTTCTTTAACACTATACCAGAACTTGAGAAGGAGCAGCCTCTTCTTTTTTTAGAGACAAGGTCCCGCTCTTTCACCCAGGCTGGAGTGCAGTGGCACAACCATAGCTCACTACAGCTTTGAACTCCTCAGCTTAACTGACATTCCTGCCTCAGCCCAAGTACTTGGGATTACAGGCATAAACTGCCACACCTGGCAATAACAGCTTTTTAAAGTTTGTTGCAGTGTGGAATCTGAAAGCACATCAATGAACATTTTACATTGTTACATTAAAATCCATTTAGGCCAGATACAGTGGCTCATTCCTGTAATCCCAGCACTTTGGCAGGCCAAGTTCGGAGTACCGTTTGAGCCCAAGCAGGAGTTGGAGAGCAGCCTGGGCAACACAGTGAGACCCTATTCTCCATATTTTTGTTTTTTTTGAAACAGGGTCTCCCTCCGTCACCCAGGCTGGAGTGCAGTGGTGCTATCATGGCTCACTGCAGCTTCAACAGTGAGCTCAAGTGATCCTCCCACCTCAGCCTCCCAAGTAGCTGGAACTACAGGTGCATGCCACCATGTCCAGCTAATTGTTTTATTTTTATTAGAAATGGAGTCTCCCTATGTTGCCCAGGCTGAAAAAAAAATTTATTTAAAAACTAAAAATAAGGCCAGGCGTGGTGGCTCAAGCCTGTAATCCCAGCACTTTGGGAGGCTGAGGTAGGTGGATCGCCTGAGGTCAGGAGTTCCGAGACCAGCCTGGGCAACATGCATGAACGATCAAGTTCACCTTGCAAGTCAAGGTCACAGCTCTACTAAAAATACCAAAAATTAGCTGGGCGTGTTGGCGGGTGCTTGTTAACCCAGCTACTAGGGTGGCTGAGGCAGGAGAATCGCTTGGACTCAGGAGGCAGAGGTTGCAGTGAGCTGAGATTGTACCATTGCACTCCACCCTGGGCAACAGAGTGAAACTCTGTCTCAAAAAAAAAATTAAAAATAAGATTAATATATCTGCCTTCCATTTTGATTAGATCTTTTATCCATACTTGAATTTATAACATCATACATTGGTATTTAGAAAATACTGGCTGGGTGCAGTGGCTCACGCCTGTAATCCCAGCACTTTGGGAGGCCGAGGCGGATGAATCAAGAGGTCAGGAGTTTGAGACCAGCCTGGCCAACATGGTGAAACCCCATCTCTACTAAAAATACAAAAAAATTAGCTGGGCATGGTGGTGGGTGCCTGTAATCCCAGCTACTCGGGAGGCTGAGGCAGGAGAATCGCTTGAACCCAAAAGGCGGAGGTTACTGTGAGCCAAGATTGCACCACTGCATTCCAGTCCTGCGACAGTGTGAGACTCCATCTCAAAAAAAAAAAAAAGAAAATACTGCTTCACTGAGTTACGCAGCTCTTCCAAATGTTGACATATTTTGTAATATTAAATATTTTTAAAATCACATTCATTAATATCACCATCAATCTCATTAGAAAAGTCTTTAAATACTGGGAAGCTTCAAGTTCAAAACTCTGCCAAAATTCTCATTTTCACTTAAAAGCTGAATCTTATCATTGGCAACAAATACTGTCAGTTGTTTTTCTTGAAACAACAGGCTCACTTTATTAATTTAAGGAAAATGTCTGCCAAATATCCAACTCTGAATAACCATGGTTTGCTAATTGTCCTTTCAAGTAAAAATGATGGTCCATGAACAAAGCGACCAAGTTCACCTTGCAACTCAAGGTCGCAAATTGCTTTTCTTCAAAAAAACCATCATAGTGGGTTTGCAACAGAGATGCTTTAGGTGTACTTCCCATTTTGTCATAGAGAATATTAAAAACATTTATAATCAATGATCAAGATCTTTTTTTTTTTTGAGACAGAGTCTTGCTCTGTCGCTAGGCGCCAGGCTGGAGTGTAGTGGCGTGATCTCAGCTCACTGCAACCTCCGCCTCCTGGGTTCAAGCAATTCTCTTGCCTCAGCCTCCTGAGTAGCTGGGACTACAGATACACGCCACAACACCGAGCTAATTTTTGTATTTTTTGTAGAGACGGGGTTTCACCATGTTGGCCAGGATGGTCTCAATCTATTGACCTCGTGATCCGCCCGCCTCAGCATCCCAAAGTGCTGGGATTACAGGCGTGAGCCACCGCGCCTAGTCAATGATCAAGATTTAATAAAGGTAATAGTCTTCACTGCTTCTTCAAGGACATTTATAAGCACAACTGGAATTTTTTAAAAATTGAGAGTGCAAGGCAGCTGTGGTGGCTCACGTCTGTAATCCCAGAACTTTGAGAGGCTGAGGCAGATGGATCACTTGAGATGAGGAGTTTGAGACCAGCCTGGCCAACATGGCAAATCCCTGTCTCTACTAAAAATACAAAAATTAACTGGGCGTGGTGGTGCATGATGGTAATCCCAGTTGCTCAGGAGGCTGAAGCAGGAAAATTGCTTGAAACTGGGAGGCGGAGGTTGTAGTGAGCCAAAATCATGCTATTGCACTCTAGCGTGGGCAACAAGAGAGTGAAACTCTGCCTCAAAAAAAAAAAAATATATATATATATATACACACACAGACACACACACACACAAATTAGCTGGGTGTGGTGGCGTGCACCTGTAATCTCAGCTACTCGTGAGGCTGAGGCACGAGAATCACTTGAACTCAGGAGGCAGAGGCTGCAGTGAGCCAAGGTTACGCCACTGCACTCCAGCCTGGGCGACAAAGTGAGAGTCTGTCTCAAAAAACAAACAAACAAAACAAAAACAAAAATACTGAGAGTATATGGAGGCAAGGAATACAACAGCTACTGGCATACTTTGGGGCCACTATCTTCACCTGCGTTAAAGTGCCAGCAGTTTTACCCACCACTGCTTTGGTACCATCACTGCAAATGTAACCCGGTGCAAATGGCAAATAACATTTTAGAATTGTTTGAAATCGTTTTCACCCTCTGAATCCTCATCAGTCCACAGACCACACATCAAAACTGATGCATTACGATGGTTTTATACAGAGAATCCCATCAGAGAATACAGGGACTAAAGCCTCATTTAGAGTCAGAGGCAACTGCTCCATTTTCCAAACCAGGGGTGAACTGGACTGCAAGTGACACAAACCAAGAAATGACCCATGGGGAAGGAAGCCTAAGGGGTGGCCAGATGCGCTTACCAAGCTTGCCAGCTGATCAAGCACCTCATTGATTTGCTGGCTATACACAAGCCCGACGTGCGACTTTCCCATCAGCCGCCTCACCTTCTTGCGGATGTCATTCTTATTTACCTGAAAAGCCAGAACAGGAATCTTAACAAGGGATCTGCTCTCCTCTCAACTGAGGTAGAGAGAAGAGAATGTACAAGTGGGTTTCCTACTATCTGAGAGACGTGGAATTCCGAAAGACCACATCACTGAACATGGGCGAAAACTTTCAACTGTGTATTCTGCCACAATGAGGGGAAGAAAAGCCCTGGCTCTATCTCTAGTTAGCTTCTGCAGAAAAGTGGCTCTTAGAGCAGTTCTGGTTCCAGGGGACACTTTCTCCCTAACCCCACTTAATACTACAACATTCACCCTTACAGGGGCTCCAAAACCCCCCAGGGCTCTTCATAGGATAATTCAGAAACAATGACTTAAGAGTGGCAACAACACAGTGGTTGTAGCCAAGACATCTCTGAAGGTTAAGTGTCAGTATCCTTTCCCAGCCAGTCAACTGGCACGCTCCAAATTCTACAAAGTACAGTGAAACTTCCACCAAGAAATGAAGCAGACCAAGAGGGGCTGGGGGCATTCATTCCCTGCATTTGATCAACTGATCCCTTCACACTTAAGGAGGTTGGGGAGAACAGAAGGAGGAGAAACCCAGTGGCTCCTTCTCCAAACAGTTCTCTTCTACCCATCAACTCGACTTATGTTTCCCTTTCAGAGCAGAACTCTTCTACTTGGTAACATACTTCTTCCACAGCTATAAAAACCAAGTACAACCAAATTAAGTTAGAATCTACTATTACTTTGTTAATGGGTGGCTCTTTTTTTAACTATAGAAAATTCTATTAAGATATAGGGCAATGCTGAAAAACAAAATCTGAGCATCGTTCCTTTTTTTTTTGAGATGGATTTTTGCTTCTGTTGCCCAGGCTGGAGTGTAATGGCACAACCTCAGCTCACTGCAACCTCCGCCTCCCGAGTTTAAGCGATTCTTCTGCCTCAGCCTCTCAAGTAGTTGGGATTACAGGCGTGAGCCACCACACCCAGCTAACTTTTGTATTTTTAGTAGAGACAGGGTTTCACCATATTGGTCAGGCTGGTCTTGAACTCCTGATCTCAGGTGCTCCATCGCCTTGGCCTCCCAAAGTGCTGGGATTATAGGCATGAGCCACTGTGCCCGGCCTTGAGCATCCTTTCTAAGGTTTTATAATCTGCTGTAAAAAAAAAATTAATTCATTGTATTTTATGGGAAGCTCTACTGGTATACTAAAACTACTTAGTAAAAGGAGACCATATAAATTTCAAAATAAACAAATAATGGCTGGGTATGGTGGCTCATGCCTGTAATCCCAGCACTTTGGAAGGCTGAGGCTGGCGGATCACTTGAGGTCAGGAATTCGACACCTGGCCAACCGGGTGAAACTCCATATCTACTAAAAATAGAAAAATTAGCCAGGTGTGGTGGTAGACACCTGTAATCCCAGCTACTCAGGAGGCTGAGGCAGGAGAATTGCTTGAATCCAGGAGGCAGAGAAGGTGGTAAGCCAAGATCGCACCATTGCACTCCAGCCTGGGCAACACAGTGAGACTCTGTCTCAAAAAAATGAAAATAAAAATAGATAAATAAATAATATGGAATCATCAGTTCTTGGCCGGGCGCAGTGGCTCATGCCTGTAATCCCAGCACTTTTGGAGGCAGAGGTAGGTAGACCATTTGAGGTCAGGAGTTTGAGACCAGCCTGGCTAACATAGCGAAAGCCTGTCTCTACTAAAAATACAAAAATTAGCTGGGTGTGGTGGTGCGCACCTGTAATCCCGGCTACTTGGGAGGCTGAGGCACAAGAATCACTTGAACTGGGGAGGCAGAGGTTGCAGTCAACTGAGATTACGCCACTGCACTCAAGCCTGGGCAACAGAGCAAGACTCAGTCTCAAAAAAAAGAAAAAGAATCATCAGTTCTTTCTACAATACTCCTTAGTAAAACAGGCTGGCAGCTTCAGATAAACAGAACTTTGTAAACTGGCAGAGAAGGCCTCAGACTTTCAATCAAGAAGACAGCCCTAAGTAAAATACCTTGATAGCTTCCCAGCTGCCCTGAAATTCAGGTGACAGGAACCAGCCTTGCCCTTCTAGCATCAGTGGAGCTGGACACAGCAAAACTGACATTACCTTCATCAGCAGCATGTAGGAGATGAGGTTGTGCAAAAGTGTAGCCAGCAGGCGATCTTCATCATCTTCCAGGCGCTTCCGGTCATGTTCTCCTAGGGACAGGTACCTAAGCAGAAGACCAAGCACAAGTCAACCCTCAAGTGGGAGACCACAGAACTAACTGAGAGAAGGTGAATTTGCATATTCCCAATGGTTTCCTAAGCCCCATACCTGTCAATCATTTCCTGGGGACCCTGGTCCATACCCATCCCTTCTCTCTCCAACATCACAGCATCTAAGAAGGCATCTTCCCAGAATTGCATTTGGTCCCATAAAGTAGAACGCTCTTTGCCTGTGTAGAATAAAGGTTCTTTAGGGGCCTTATTTAACATTTAAGAATATAGCTGCCAAACAAAAATAAAGAGTAAAATCCAGATAAAAGGGAATAATTACAAATTTCAGGGCAAAGGAAACACAACCTCTCTACCCCAGGTCTAACATGCCTGCCACCAGCCCCAGACACCTCCAAGTAAGGCCCAGTCCCTCCCAAGGAGGAGGTATGAACACAGCACACAAATAAATGTGGTTACTTATAGAAAAGGTCTCCATAGCTGCATCCTCTAACTGGTCCCACATGGATCCTTTGTCCCTTCCTGCCAATTGCAGAGCAGGAAGGATCATGGTAGCAAGAAAGGAAAGAAAGGAAGACAGAAAAGCAGAGGCTGTGGATTAATACCAAAACTCAATCTTGTCCAGTTTTTACCCACTGCTTGTTGTAGACCCAGTAAATCGCTTGCTTCAGATGTAAAAGTGCTATCTAATGTCAGCATTGAGATCAGTAGAAAGCCAAGCAGCTACTTGTTCGGTGTGACCCTCTCCCCTGGCTGAGCCAGCTTTCTCCAGTGCAAGGGGCCTTCCCAGTATGTTTCTCACCTAGGAGTCCCTCATAGAGGTAGACTCGCTGGCTCACATCTTCAGAAGCGCGAATTGGACTGCCTGCCAGCTTCTCCTTTACACTTGGCTTCAAGCTGTGGGCTTTACCCTAGAGAGAAGAGGTGACAGATCAGTGGCCAGAGGTACCAATGAATAGGGGCATAGGAAATCAAGCATTTCACTAAGAGGCTCTCACACCAGTCACTGTCCATTAGCAGCATCAACTCCAGTACCCCTGCTTCTGCAAGTCCACTTATGCTGCTTTCTGTCACTGCCTCCTAAACTATAAAATCAAGTTTTCATGACTTATCTTTACTTCACAGTCTCTGTAAGATTATTTTCTCTTTAAAGCAACAACGAAAACAATCAGACTAATTCTCTGTGTTAGCAACGTAACACAGCAGAAAGAACCCAGGGTTTGCTGTCAGACTGACCAAGGTTCAGATCCCTGCCTCTTATTAGCTGTGTGACCTTAGGTACAAAAATTAGCTTCTCTGAGCCTCATTTTCCTTATCTGTCAAAGGAAGGTTATAATACCCACCTCATAGGACTATTTTACAAGGATTACATCTGAAGAGACATATAAGGCACTTAACAGTGCCTAGCACATGGCCAGTAATAGAGTAATTTCTTCTTTCCTATCATCTCTTTCTGCTCCTAAGAAATATCACTAACTTCACCTGCCACTTCTGAGTAGATTTTCTATTTATTAACAGATTTTCAACTAGGCAAGAGGTAGGTAATATGATGCCATTTTACAACAGATAAAATAGAGTAAGTAGAGAAGCAAACTGATCAGAGGTTATTGGGTAAGGCCTAATCAGTGTGACTAAATACCAGTCTCTGGTTCACAGCCCAATATTTTACTAATGAACCATGTGACTTTATATAATTTATTTCTTATTAAAACAGCCTTGTTTGAGCAAAGAAATTCAGGTAACTACACTCAGCAGCTCTGTATAAAGGGCCCTTGCCCACCAGCATAGGACAGGTATGAATTTGTTTCAGGAAGATGCCAGAAAAGGTAGCACACAGCTGAATGGCTTCCTGCAAGACCGATACTCCATCATATCTATTTTACCATTTGGAATGGAAACACACTGATAATTTTAAATACTCTTATTAAAAAGCAGCCCACTTTGGCTAGGTGCGATAGCTCATGTCTGTAGTCCTAGCACTTTGGGAGGCTGAAGCAGGAGGATCACTTAAGCCCAGAAGTTCAAGACCAGCCTGGGCAACATAGCAAGACCCTGTTTCTATTAAAAAAATAAAAATCTTAGCCAGGAGGGATGGTGCATGCCTGTAGTCCCAGCTACGTGGGAGGCTGAGGTGGGAGGATTTCTTGGGCCCAGAAGTTTGAGGCTGTAGTAAGCCATGCTTGCACCACTGCACTGCAGCCTGTGTACCAGAGCAAGACCTTGTCTCATAAATAAATAAATAAGTTAATTAATAAATACATATTTTTAAAAAGCAACAAAAAATAAAATAGCCTAGAGGAGTAATGTCAACAAGATGGCCGAGTACCCCTAGAGCTCATCCCCATCACAAAGAGAGCCAGAGCGATGAATAAACAGCAATACTTATAACAAATACAACTGAGGGAGAGTGCGGGGGTGCATCAGAAAGGGTGACAGGAATGCTGATGAGCACAGAAACTCAGGATGGCCACATAGAGAACAGAGGGCAACATCAGGCCTCCATCCCCATCCCCCTTCCCCCATCCAGGATCAGCTGGGAACAAGGAGGAACTTCTCCCTATAGCAAGGAAGCAAGACAATTCTAGAAACTAACACCAACACCTTGGATACCTACAGCTTCACCACTAGATTCCCTGCAGTCCTCTAGGCACCAGGTCCAGCTGAAGGAGCTGCCTGGAAGTCCATACAGCTATGCTGCCTCCAGAGAAGGAGCCAATACTGTATGCCAGTCCCTGTGGCCTGTGCAGCTACCGTGCTATGCCATCTTGGAATTGGAACTATGGTGGGAGTGTTTTGTTCTGGGGCAGATGGCCACAGATCTCCTTCATTCCTGAGGCTAAGCCACCACCAAACCACTCCAACATGACGTCCTGACAATCTAAGCCAAGCTGTGAGCAGCTATTACACCATTCCCCAAGAAACCAAGTGGAGGCAGGGCCACTCCACCTACCCCTCCCCTGTCCCCTTGGGCTGGAGCTGAAGCAGTACCCTAACTACTGGGAAAACAGTACTTAGATTGCTGAGAGCAGTCAGGTCTCCCTGGTGCCTAAGGTGAAGAAGCACTCTGTATCCCAGGAAATGGTGATCCAGGGCAGTCATGTATCCTAGTACCTAACCTGAAGCCACACCCTGCATTCCAGGGATACTGTGCCAGAACAGTTATGCCTACGTTAGGCCGGTGCTAAAGCAGCACATTGTCTCCAGGGGAATTGGTGGCTGGCCAAGCTGAGCAGCTGTGCATTCCAGGGCTGAGCTGACACAGTACCCCATGTCCCAGGGAAACAGAGCAGTGGCTGAGCTGAGATACCTTGCCCTGGCCTAAGAACTTAGTACCCTGCTTCCCTGGAACTGGACTTATCCCTAGAGCCTGAGCTGCTAAGATACCCTCTTCCTGGGGTGTGGAGTCATTGCTGTGCTGCTTGCTCCCTGACACCCAGGGCCCAAATGATAGCTGTGCTCTGCCATGCTGGGGTATTTGCTACCATTGCACCTGGTCTCACAAAGTCTGGGATATAGCCAAGCCCCACCATCCTGGAGTCACTACTACATGGTGCCTCATACCCTGGAACCTGAGCTGCCACTGAGGCCTACTGGCTCAGATCCCTGAATTGCAGCTGTACCCTGCTCCCTAGGCCCAAACCTCCAGAGCACCCCTTCCTCCCCAGAGTGAGGCCAGTGCTATGGCCTATCCCCCAGTGTTAGAATCCCAGTTATGAGCCAGTCTTCTGGGCCTGAGCTGCCGGCGGGTGCCTCAGATCCTCGCTCTGTGGGCAACCTACATCCAACCCTGTCACAGAGAGCAAACCTGCACCCAATACCCAGGTGCCACAATAGGTCTGTGAGACCCTAAGCCTAGAACCCTGACACTATAGCCACTCCAAGCATCTGCACCTGGAACCCAGTGCCTCTGCAGCTGCTTGTAGGCCACGTCCTGATACCAAGAGGGATTCTCTTGGCTAATTCACTCCATTGTGAGGAAAATTATAATAGGATAACTCTAAAAGTCCTTGACATCAAGGATATTAAGAACATATACCACCACTGCCAATGCCACACTTCTACAGCCTAGAACTCTGAGGCACCCACAGTTATTGCTCATGTTAAATGTAGCTGAAGAAGCTACACAGAAAATATACCACTGCATCTACCCAAAAACAGAGTTACCACACACTTCCCAACTGGCACACTAAAACCCAACTGCAAGTGAAAGTCTTTTCTCTATGAAAGCCACTTCAGAAAGTTTGGAAGAAGTGACTGTTCTGCCAGATGTGTGGATATCAACACAGAGACGTAAGAAACATGAAAAAAAAAAGGACATATGATTCCACCAAAGGAACATAATAATTCTTTGGTAATAGATCCCAATGAAAAGGAAATCAATTAACTGCCAGAAAATAAATTCAAAAGAATAACCTTAAGGGAATGCAATGAAATACAAGAAAATACAGATCAATGATTCAACAAAATCAGAAAAACAATTCACGATATGAATTAGAAACTCAACAAAAAGATAAAGATCATAAAAAAGAACCAAATAGAAATCCTGCAGTTGAATAATTCAATGAAGTTTAAGAAATACAATAGAGAACTACAACAGTAGACCTGATCAAGCAGAAGAATGACTCTACATTTAAAGATAAGTCATTTGAAATTACTCAGTGGGAAAAAAAGAAATAAGAATGAAAAAGAATGAAGAAAGTCTGCAACACTTAGGAGATATCATTAAGTAAACAAATGTTCATATTATTGGATTTTCAAAGGGAGAAGGGGAAAGGCATAGAAAACCTATTTAATGAAATAATAGCTGAAAACTTCCCAAGTCTGGGGAGAGATATAAACATCCAAATCTAGGAAGCTCAAAAGTCCCCAAATAGATTCAACCCAAAAAAAGTCCCCTTCAAGGTACATTAGAGATGAATTGTCAAAAGTCAAAGAGAGAATTCTAAAAACAGCAAGAGAAAAGTGTTAAGTCACATTTAAGGGAATCCCTATAAACTGACAGATTTCTCTGCAGAAACTTTATAGGCCAGCAGAGAATGGGATGATATATTCAGAGCGCTGCAAGAAAAAGATTTTCAGCCAAGAATACTACACCCAGCAAAGCTGTGCTTCAGAAATGAAGGATAAATTAAATCTTTCCCTGACAAGAAAAAGAGTAAGGGAGTCATCATGCCTAGACTGGCCCTACAAGAAATGCTCAAGGGAGTCCTACATCTGGAAAGAAAAAGATGATAATTACTATCATGAAAATACACAAAAGTTTTTTATTTTTGAGACAGAGTCTCACTCTGTTGCCAGGCTGGAGTGCAATGGCAGGATCTTGGCTCACCACAACCTCCACCTCCTGGGTTCAAGCAAATCTCCTCCCTCAGCCTCCCGAGTAGCTGGGACTACAGGTGCACACCACCACACCCAGGTAATTTTTGTATTTTTAGTAGAGACGGGTTTCACCATGTTGGCCAGAATGGTCTCAATCTCTTGACCTAATGATCTGCCCACCTCGGCCTCCCAAAGTGCTGAGATTATGGGCGTAAGCCACCATGCCCGGCCCATAAAAGTATTAAACCCACTGGTAGAACAGATACACAAAGGAGAAAAACAAAAGAATCAAACCTTATCTCTACAGAAAACCACCAAGTCATAATGATAAATAAGTGAAAAAGAAAGAAACAAAGAACATACAAAATGATCATAAAACAATTAACAAAACAGGAGTAAGTCCATACCTATCAATAACAACCCTGAATGTAAATACATTAAATTCCCTCATTTAAATAGGTAGACTAACTGAATGTATTAAAAACAACAACAAACACTTGACCTAACTATATGTTGCCTACAAGAAACTCATTTCACTAGTAAAGACACATACAAACTGAAAGTGAAGGGATGAAGAAAGATATTTCACACAAATGGAAACCAAAAGCAAGCAAGAGTAGCTATAATTTTATCAGACAAAACAGACTTTATGTCAAAAACTAGAAAGAGACAAACAAGGTAATTATATAGTAACAAAGGGATCACTTCAGCAAGAGGATATAACATTACAAATATATATGCATTCAACACTCAACAGCTATATAAAGCAAATATTATTAGACCTAAATAAAGGGAGAACTCCAGTACAATAACAGTTGGGGACTTCATCCCACTCTCAGCACTGAACAGATCATCTAGACAGAAAATTAACACAGAAACATTGGATTTAAACTGCATTTTAGATTTAGATTGCATTTTAGACCAAATGGACCTAACAGACATTTACAGAACATTTCATCCAACAGCTGCAGAATACACATTCTTTTCATCAACATCCAGAACATTCTCTAGGACCGACCACATATCAGGCCACAAAATAAGTAACAACAAATTTAAGAAAACTGAAATCATATCAAGTATCTTTTCAGACCACAAGGGAACTCTGTGGTCTGAAAATTAGAAATAAATAACAAAAAACCTTTAAAATCATACAAATACCTGGAACTTAAACAATATGCTCCTGAGTGATCAATGGGTCAACAAAGAAATTAAGAAGGAAATTTAGAAATTTCTTCACACAAATGTAAATAAAAACACAGCATACCAAAACCTATGGGATACAGCAAAAGTAGTATTTAGAATGAAGCTTATAGCAATAAACGCCTCTATCAAAAAAGTAGAAAGATTTTAAATTAACTTAATGATGCATCTCAAATAACTGTGAAAGCAAGAACAGACCAAACCCAAAATTAGTAGAAGAAATGATAAAGATCAGAGCAGAAATAAAATTGAGTCTGAAAAAAAAAAATAGGCCAGGCATGGTGGCTCACGCCTGTAATCCCAGCACTTTGGGAGGCCGAGACAGGCGGATCACCTGAGGCCAGGAGTTTGAGACCAGCCTGGCCAACATGGTAAAAACCCATCTCTACTAAAAAAAAAAAAAAAAAAAAAAAAAAAAAAAAAAAATAAATAAGGTGGGTTTGGTGGTGTTTGCAAAAAAACCAACAAAAGAAAGAGGGGGGGGGTTGGCCGA